>AJFL01000469.1:0-41869 GCA_000467735.1 Rhytidhysteron rufulum CBS 306.38 | reverse complement strand
GGTTTGGGGGTTAAGGTTGGTGGGGGGGAGGAGGGGGTTGTACTTTTTACGCGGTGAGCGTTGGAGAGGAAAGAGGAGGAGGTATCTTTGAGTTTACTCCGTTTGCATTGAAGTCTGGGTTTGTTCTGAGGGTTTTCGGGGGTGAGGGTGGTGTTAGTGATCTGTAGGTATGTATCCCTAGTAATGGTATGATTGGATTGGAGGTGCAAAAGTAGTGGATGTAACTAATCATGCGTTTAGTATGTGATTGTGGAGATAGGTGTCTATTGTAAGCCATGTCTTCCACTCTTCCTATGTCATGATTGGTCAATAGTGAGGGTACCTGCTAATCTTGACGTAGGACATGCAAAGATTTTCTTTACAAACTTTACCACTTCAATAAATCCCGCAGCGGATAGCGAACGACCTGAACGTGAAGCCACAGAGTCATATGAGGTTATTCCGATGCGGAAGATGGGGCTGAAGAAGACGGCGAAGATGGTGAAGTCGATATCTCGTCCATAGACCCCGGACCGGTTTCTGATCCTCCATTTATTATTTAACCAATCGTACAGTGCAAGAAAAACCATTCTCTAGTACTTTCGGTGCCAATGGAACATGACCCGTGAAGTCAAGCGGACCATACAGTCATGCTCGAGACGCTTTGGGAAGTGAATGAGGGTGCAATAGGCGTTGCAATGAAAGAGTTGGATTTCTGAAGACAGCACGGCGAGACGGAGCTCAATGATTGATCTACTCAAGGCACGTAAGTTCGGGCTAGTGCGCACTACACGGCAGTCGCGACTTAATTGGCCCAAATGACCAAAGAGTGAATGCTTCGCGTAGTGGGCGCGCTGAGTGGTTTGAGCACAACAAAGAGCCACTCTCACTTTCCCTCCCTCTCTCATCCAAAATCCTCACGCATCTCGAAGCTTCGGGGCCCCTAGTCAAGCAAGGCCCCTGCCTACCCGTTCCCACCGTCTGCCAGCATGGAGCGGAACCTCAAGGGAATCCCCCAAGCTGACCTGAACTGGCTACTCTCTACACACGGCGAGTACGTCGCCAGGCTTCCAGACAAGAGCCAGGTCACCTTCCGAAGCTCTCAGATCTTCGGGCAGAAGCAGCGACCTACTATACTTCTCGGAAGGCTCAATGCGGCACCTCACACCGAAATCGTCGCCCAAGTCGTAAGAGAGAATGGGGGCATCAGCATCTACTGCGGGAAGGAGCGTGCCACTACGGAGGACCTCACCAACGCTGACATCTACCCTCCCTTTCGATACGTCCACGCGGGCTTCCACGCGACACAGGCGTATACGAAGCTTACGATGCTCATCCGTTACTATTTTTTGGCAGCGGGTCTCATCAAGCACTTTGGAAATCGGATCCAAAACGACCATTTCTACGGCATCTTTCGCACCGTGTGCCGTAACGTTGAGAAGAAGGGTGCTGCTGCCGACGATCCTGTTATGAATGTGGAGGGTAAGGATAGTCGTGCGGATTCACCACTGTCAAACCTTGGTGCTACGCCGTCTCCTCCGTCTTCTCCTGATCCTAAGAGGATCACTGGAGTCAAGCGCTCGAAAGACGCCAATGAGAAACCCGATGCCAACGACTCCATTCAATGTAAGCGACGCTATTTCCATCATGTGAGGTATAATATATCTAACCATCCCCAGCCAAAAAGGCCAAAACCATGGCCAAACACCCAGAGGTCAGACCCTTCACATTTCCCCTTCAATCTGCCTTCCTCGCTAAATCGAACAGGCCGTGAGCTATGTCTACAAGACACAAGACCGAATCGACCAAATCGGAAAAGAGCGCAGCAAGCGACAAAACGAGATACTCAGACTTAGCAAGCGATTGGAAAAACTGAAGCAAGAAGAGGCGGAGGCGGAGAAAGAACTCCACGAGATAAGGGGGGAGATGGCGGATCTTGCGTCAGTCTTATGGGCTTATATCAACTGTTAGTTGGACGGTAGTGTCTAATCGATGCATTACTAGTTAACGGCAGACCGTCTACCTCAGGACTCGGATGTTATGGTTCACGGATTGAATGATCGGATGTTGGTATTCTAATTGGATGCGTGTGGGGCGGAGTTGTTGACTGGATGGTATGGTATGACTGGTCTGAGGACTTGGTGGCCTGCTCGCTACTTCCGCTGATTGGGGATCGGGTACTTTGTATACGTTATACGTTCACTATGGTACTATATCATTAGCCACTTGTTTTTCTTAGTGATGTCTGTTTGAGCTTGTTCTCTCTCTCTCTTTCTATTATGTTAAGGATAACCTTAAAAACCAACCTTGAACATGCGCGTTCTAATCTCTTCTCCAGTCTCCACCTATATCAAAACCTGAACAACTACCATGGCATCTCTTCATTGCACTGAAGACTTTATTCATCTATTATACTTCTTATGTATAACGTACATCATGATCTCTATCCCCGTATCACTGTTCTCATCACGGGGGAGCTTGACCAGACGTTGTTTGGGTTTCAAGGGGCTTTTGGGTTTGCCCAGCTTTTGAGGGCTTTATTTGGAGCAGTGTGGTACCAGGGAAGGGGGATGAAAGTGAAGTTAGAGGTCTGCTTCAAGAGCTGGAGGACACATTCATGTTCAAGATATCGATATCTCAATCATGCTTCTTTTCCCCGAAAACCAAGTTAAGATAGAGATCAGGTAGATCAGTGGAGTAATTGATTAATACCTCAGATGTGAACCTCGTCCTGATGTGATCATGGAAGTACACGTGGGTGTCTATTCGCGCACGCGTGTTGTGTTACGTTGGACTGAGCTAGTCGCGTTTACATGAAGCTTAAATTTCGACACGCTTCCAATCAGACAGACCATCACTTTGGCAGGCCTTCTTTCTGTCTTTGCGTCTGAACCTTTTTTGCTTCTATCCCCAACCCCCTCACTCACCTCTCATTTTTTCTTTTCCTCCTTCTGTCACTACCACCTGAACAGCCCACCGTCTACTTCTGCTGCAGCTCGCGGGCTGCAGCTCTGTTACGTTTTCATCTCATCAACTCGCATCATTTTCTATTAGAGCATCGACACACTGCCTACCAACTTCTTGAGCTTCCGTCTTTCTCCACTCTCTTCCTCACTGTTTGAGTAAGGCGATGTTCCCATCCTTACATTGTCACTATCCGTTGACTTTGCGTCCATTTAGACTCTGTACATGTCTTTCGGAACTTTTTTCGAAGAAAAGCAGTTACGGAAATTCACGAGTGTTCCGATACATACTCTCGCTGTATTAGACCACCTTACATCGAGACCTGCTGTCTAAATTGGCTGATCTGGTTTGCACTGCTCGGTATGCACGATGCCACCCTGTCTTTGTATAGTCCTACAGACTAATCTCTCCCTAGACATGGAGCCTTCCGAGACTCATACTCGAGAGGAAATAGAGACGTATGCAAAGGAGTACTTTCTCCAGGCCTTTGTGGCGTTGCCAAAGGCAAAGATTACTCCTCGTCTTATCATCGATTCCCTGTACCGTTCAATGATTGTTGGCGAAATCAACGACCATCACCGCTACAAACCATGGGCAAGAATAATGGATGGCAAAATAGTATTTCGCTCTTTTCGGTTTGACTATGAGGATTCCGACCTTGAAAATGTTACGCTCGTGGAGCCATTTAGGGATATTAGTCCCGAGGGCTGTTACGGTTCTGTAATAGCTCTTCTAGAATATTATTTTCTAGTTGATGGCGAGCTTACTAGCATCCTGGGCCATAGTGACACATTTTTGGAGAGATTTTGAAAGGCCTGTGTGGAAATTTATGATACTAGGTCTCTATCGAAGGTGGGCACTGGTACGGAGCAACCACCCAACAAAGTCGAAGAAAACGCCCTTCCTCGGCCCGAGGAAAAGAAGAAGACAAGCGATACAATTGCCGTCATCGGGTCCAAGAAAGACAAGAAGGTGTCTGGTGCGATTGCTCCCACTCCTCAAATTCCAGAAACGCCTGCTCTTTCTCAGACTGTGAAAGTACCTAAGATGGACCGGGGCACTAAACGTCCCAAGGAAGGAGGTTCTGAGAAAGTTGAAAGTAAGTACAATCTGTTCTAAATAATCAATTTCACTTACTCACAATCCTTTAGAGCCTGCGAAGAAAAGTGCTTTACGCTTGGGACGTGTACGTTTCATCCCCTGATTGCGACATTGATGAAATTGCTAGCCATGAGTAGATCGGAGATTTGATCAACAAGGAGAAAGACCAAATCCACAAGATCCAAAGAGAGCAGAAGGAAAGAGTGGATACGATCGCTCGCAAGAAGACAGAGTTGGAAGAGCTTCATGATCTTGATCGTAGCGAGATAGAGAACCTGCAGAAATCAGAACGCAAGTTTAGCGATCTCCAAACTCTGAAAGAGGATATCTTCAAAATGAGAGAACGAGCTAAAGATCTCATCGGAGAAGAAAACTTGTGACTGACTTGGAGCACGGTTGGCATATAATTACATCGATACATAGATTGGACAACTTGGAACAAGATATGAATGCACGCATATGGAAGTGTAGGTACCTAGATTTTCTCTTTGCTCAGAGGAGAATCCAGATGAATACATAACAATATGATAGCACGAGGGAGTACCTAGTCATCCTTTTAGGTATTGAATACCCAAGAATCAGTCCTATTCCAACATTCATCGTGAACTTCATGATGTGAAGGTCATAACCAATGCATTAGTATTCTCTATAACCAATCATCCGCTTGAAGTGTCGCAAAAAAGGACATTACCTTAAGCTTAATGCTGAATATGAGTGAAAACAAGCGTAAACAGGTTTAATAGGTTAGATACAGCCTTCTTTATGTGTAAGAGGGACGGCCAGAAAAGAGTAAGACCAAACGACTAAGTTTAGCAAAGATATTAAACTGAATAAGTAAAGCCTTAATGGACGGACGAGATGTTTCAATTGATGCAATCAATAATTTTCTCTGTCATGTTGATGAGTGAAAGAGGAAGACCAGTGCCGTGAAGTGAAGCTTGAACCCCGATCAAGCGCACAGACCATCATCACCGGTCAAAGCTCAACCTCCAAATATCGATTTCGAACCAAACCCCCACCTACTGACCACCTCACACCTTCAACAACCCCATGAATCCCGCCAGGTGACCGAAATCCCGCAGAATCATACTCTGCAACTCTGCTTCATTCAACTTGTCCTTCTCCCGAAAACCTGCGCCTCTACACCCGTTTCACGAAACAAAAACATCTGCCTCAGTAAACAACCTCACGAACATCGAAGCTTCATTCTTTGGGGTTTACTTCATATAACCTCCGAAAACTATCAAGATGTCTTCACAACTCTCTGCCTTCATCAATCGTATGTGAAACTCAATCCCCTTCCTCCCCAATCCTGCATAACACTTCACCACTTACATCGAATCCTCTTCTAACACCAAACCTCAGAGAAAGTCATTATCCTCATGGTCGATGGTCGCACCCTCGTCGGAGACCTCCACTCCTGCGACCAAGTCGGTAATCTCGTCCTCCGAGATACAATCGAGCGAATCATCCGGCCAGAATGGGACGACCAGCCATCCGAGGAATTGAACGTTGGGGTATACCTTGTGCGAGGAGAGATGGTGCTGGTCTGCGGAAAGGTGGATGAGGCGTTGGATAAAAGCATTGACTGGACGAAGGTACGGGGAGATATCGTTGGAGGCATCAAGCACGTGTGAGGGATGGATAGCATACATGGGGAGTTGATGCCAGATTCATGATGAGGGTTTGAGGACTATGATACCCCCGAGAAGCTTGGAAAATTCTCGGTACGTGCCAGAAGATGGCTTGAAAATGATAAAAGTGTAAGTGTTTTATTGCATCTGTTTTCTTTACTTAAGATAACATGAGTGTTTTTTTGTAGCATGGCCTTCGGAGGTAGCCGCGGGCGTTTTTCTGTGGGTTCTGCATAGATTCATATAGTCAATTACTTGGCCCGCCTTTTCTGAAAACAGGATGACTTGGGCATCCTTTTCTAAAATGGGTCCTTATGAGTAGTCCTTTTTGCCTTCATCTTCCGTTCTCAACCATGCCCTCTATTGTAGTTGATGTCCCATTCCCGTTTTCGTTCCAACAATCGCCTTATGATCCTTCGGATTTGCCGCCGCTTCGAAGAGCACACTAACAGGCTCCCTACTCAGCTTCATGTAGTCTCCTTTGAACGCCAAATAGCTAAGAGTAGTGACATCCTCCTCTCCATCACTCCAATTATCCTCAAAGAACAACGCAAGGCATCTCGTAGTGTTGAATAGCACCCTCCGAACCGGAATCTCCTGTACCTCAGAAGTCTGCGAGATTTCTAGCGTCTGGGTAGGATCCTTCTGACTCGCAGTATCGAAATCAAGGTCCGGGGCGTTGACGAAGACTTTGAGGGTCTTGGGTGCATTGGAAGTAGGAGTCGTGCGAAGGAGGATACTATGAAGGCGGACTTGGCCGGTGAATCTAGGCGCGGAGTGTTAACATAAATCCAAATACACTATTCCATGCATACACCTACGGTACAATCATCAAAATCTGCTCATCCGCCGAGCTCTTAAGCTCCGGTTCCAGCTCCAGCCTCTGCGCCCACGTCTTCTGACAAATCGCCCTCCCCGAATTCGAATCCTCTTCATTCAGGGTATTCAACCCACTGAAATCAATCTGTTCATAAAGCAGGTTCTGAAGCGCAGGTGTGATGTCATCGGAATGATCATGAGCTTCGTCATGCTCGTGGTCATGGCCGTGGTGTTCGTGGTGGCAGTGTGACATGGTTGGAGCAAAGCTTCTGAGCTTGAGGTGGGGTAGCGGGGTATTTTGGTAGCTGAGGTTTCGGGATGTTAGAGGGTGGGAGGGGGTTTGAGAGGGTCGTTGGTGTGGGGGAGGGAGGTGGGAGGGTTTGAGAGGGTGCAGCTGTGGCAAACGGCTTTGATGTTGTGATCGTACATGGTGGTTGATGGGAGCTTGGTGATTCGCGAGGTGAGTGCCAAACGTGGAACGTGACGAATAAACATCGGTTGAGGGCACGTGGACTTGCTAACGTAAGGATATGCATGGGGTTCGTAAATTATGTTTGCAGATCCAGTATACATACGCATACTCCATTGAGTTCATGGAATTGAAGGTCATCATAAAACATGCGAGCATTCATTTGCTCATCTATTCAAGCTATGTACCATGCGCAATATGCTACACTAACCCAAACGCCGTCGCTGAAATGCTTCAAGTGTATCTCGTACAGAATGCCTATGCTAACATCGGTTGTGCAGCTTGCTCCGCTGCTCGTTCCCTTTCTCTCCGCCGAGCTCGCTCTTTAGGTGTTTCTGCCTGGACTTCTGCATTCTCTGGTAGGGTGTTCGTCGGCGCATCTGGTAACTGAACCCCATTCACTTCGGCTGTGAGAGCGGCCAGCTCGTCTTCTACTTCGTCCTCGTCTTGGTTCGTCAATTGTCCGCTAAGCAGTTCGCTCACCTCCTGTTAAAGTACGGTTAGTCATGCCTCAAATGGGTCGCAAGAAAGATGACGTACCTTTTGGTATGCTTGAGCTTCCGCAGATTCACCCAGTAGCTTCTCAACATTCTCTATTCCACCCATTTCCTTGTGTATCTGCTTTAGGACCGATGTTCCTTGTTGTAAGCCAAATAGCACATCCTTCTGCACGAGCGCGAACTCGACGTCATTGGTCAGGATTTCGAGCTGCGCAAGTTGCGCATCCGTTTTTGCGAGCAATGACTCTTGGTACTTTTTACGTTGTAGTGCCAGCAACGCCTTCTTCTTGTCTCCCTTCCTTAAACATTCGCGTGCTATCTCCTTCTCCCGGTCGGTGATTACGGTGATGCGTTTTTGGTACTGGTGAAGTTTATCCCGTTGGATTTTCATGTCAAGAATCGCTCTGGAAGAGATATTAGCGAAAGGACTATATAAGACATGAGGAACATACTTGTCCTGCGCGGAGATCTTATTCGAACTGCCTGAGTTCCCCATCCTGTTGTCTGAACCTCCCGACGGGTCTGGCCAAGTGAACAGCCTGGACCCAGTCGTTTTTCTGTTAGTAATAAAGAACAGAAGTCAAAGCGACTGGAGGTCTCCAAGTCTTCAAGTAGCGGTGAATGTAGGAATAAAGTAGTGGTTCCTGGTGGTTGATCCTGTTCTTGAGATCGCGAAGTCGAAGTCAGGCATGATTGGCCCTCGGGATAACGTAATAGCAGCGCCAAGCCCGGCTCTTATCGATAATGCATAACCTTAATTTTATTTTTTGGAACCTCAAATCTTTTGGTCGCTCACTTCATCCATCATACCCATTGAGGATTTTCAAGATTTTGACTACACATAATGGCTCCTAAAGGACGCCCATCTCTCCAACAAGGTCTCGATAGAGAAATCTATCAGATCGTCCGGAAGTATCTCGATGACCACACGGAACCAGTGCAAAAAGTTCGAGCTTATGTGATTTATGATTGGATAAAGAATTCCAACTCAAGTTTGAAGAGGAGGCCGAAGAAAGTGTTGGAGGACAGTATCGAGCGCGTCCTTGCGGTTATGCAGGAAGAGGTTGGCGACGAAGATGAGATGGATGAAATAGAAGGCGACTTTGGGAGTGTCCCTGAAGAACCTAAAAAGAGGGATGTTGGAGATCTTATGAACAAATCGATCGTTAATTCTTGGGGAATCGCATCCGGAACGGCGAATACATCTGGCACAGCAACTCCGACGGCGAATGGTGAAAGGGTGAAAAAGAGAGACGGGCCTAAGACGACCGGAGAGCGTGAAAGCAAAAAGCAGAAAAGAGAAGGTGACAGGCAAGCTAAGATTGATACGGCGCCACCGAGCTACATGAGGCTGCAAGATGTTGGAGGTGTTGACAATGTCAAAGCCCAGCTGAAAGATCATTTGGTCATGCCTTTACTCAATCCTGAAGAATACGTTAAGCGAAAGATTCCGATACCCCGAGGTATTCTCCTCCACGGTCCTCCTGGATGTGGTAAAACGGTTATTTGTCGTGCTTTTGCAGCGGAACTGGGTGTGCCTTTCATTGAAATTCTTGGACCGTCTGTAGTCTCTGGAATGTCCGGAGAGTCAGAAAAACAAATACGAGAACATTTCGAGAAAGCAAAAGAAGTTGCACCTTGTCTGCTCTTCATCGATGAAATTGATGTAATAGCACCTAAACGCGACTCTGCACAAAGCCAGATGGAGAAACGAATTGTCGCACAGCTTCTTGTTTCTATGGATGGGTTAGCTATGGAGGCAAACGACGGGAAACCAGTGATTGTGTTAGCTGCTACGAACCGACCTGATAGCTTGGACCCTGCTCTTCGACGAGGAGGGCGCTTCGATACCGAAATTAACATGGGAGTGCCTAATGAATCAATGAGGGAAATGATACTGCTCGCTTTGACACGTGAGCCGCTCCTTGCTGATGACGTTGATTTCAAGAAACTCGCCAAAATGACAGCGGGTTTTGTCGGTGCGGATTTGAAGGATCTAGTGAGCAAGGCGGGAACGTGGTCAATGGACAAGTATCGAGAAGCACTGGAGAAGCAAGCCACAGAAAACGAAACCGAGATGGAAGTTGATGGTGGCGAGTCCAATGTCTCCAAAATTTCAGAGATGGATCGTTCAATAGCACGTCTCATCAAACGGATTCGGGATCGGAATTTACCTCGACCGCTGGGTTTTGAGGATACCGCAATCACCATGGCTGCATTCGATGCTGTTTTACCAACTATCACTCCTTCATCTAAACGAGAAGGCTTCGCTACTGTGCCAGATACTACGTGGGCGGATGTTGGGGCACTTGAATTTGTCCGGGAGGAACTCCAGACGGCGATTGTCGAACCAATCAAAAATCCCCAACGATACAAGAATGTTGGTATATCAGCACCGACGGGCGTTCTTCTTTGGGGCCCACCAGGTTGCGGAAAAACTTTGCTGGCAAAGGCTGTGGCGGCGGAGTCGAAAGCAAATTTCATCAGTGTCAAAGGACCTGAGCTCCTCAACAAGGTATGTTATATTCCATCTGTCATAGCTTATTTCACCCATACTAACCCCTCCACAGTATGTTGGCGAGTCTGAACGTGCCGTACGACAAGTCTTCATGCGTGCTCGCTCTTCTATTCCCTGCGTCATCTTCTTCGACGAACTTGATGCACTAGTCCCCAAACGCAGCTCAGAATTATCCGAAGCCTCCGCCCGCGTCGTAAACACCCTTCTCACTGAACTCGACGGCCTAAGCACCAGAGAAGGCATCTACCTCATCGCAGCAACCAACCGTCCCGAAATGATCGACGAAGCCATGCTACGACCCGGCCGCCTCGAAAGCTTACTTTACGTCGAACTCCCGGGACCACAAGAGCGCGTAGATATCCTACGTGCACTTATTAGCAAGACCCCGATTGATACCTCTTTGGCGCGTGTTGCTGCGGATGAACGATGCAAAGACTTTAGCGGAGCTGATTTGGGTAGCTTGCTTAGGAGGGCTGGGCAAGCGGCTCTTAAACGCGGCGCTGATGTTGTTGAAGAGGGGGACTTCATTAAGGCGCTTGAGCATATGAAGCCGAGTGTTGGTGATCGGGGGAAGTATGAGAGGTTGAGGCAACGGTTTGAGACGAAGTTGTATTAGAATAGGAAGGTGTTTAGATGCAGGTGTTGTCGACTTGATATTGGTGCGTTTGGCGAATGCGGGCCATATCATGGTACGTACGGCGGGCTGAAATTGTGGGGCAAAGAACTTCAGCTAACTCATCATTAGACACAATTTAGGCTTTGCATACGTCAGGACAGTTGTTTATGCAACTAAAGCCTGGCTGCAAAGTCAGCATACATTGTGTGACCATGGACAAATCTTTACCTAGGTACTGGCATCCACCACCAAGCTATTTAATCGCTAGCGCTTTCTGTCTTCCCGTTAAATATCCAACAATTAACAACACACCTTTCTTTTATCACTGTTCTTTATTCTCCCTTTACTGTCATGGGATGCTCGAAATCCAAGCTACGTGTAATCAAGCCGGCACCACAGTCTAGCAAGACTAAAACGCCTCATATTTACAAACCGCTTGAATCCGATGAACATATCCGAATCATAGTTCTAGAGCCATCACTAGACCCGTCAGCACCGCTTCGGTTTTCATTCAAACAAGCAGATGTCGATGAACTACAAGATCAGTACGAAGCTATATCCTACACCTGGGGGAAGCCTATTTTTACTCATCGATTATACTGTGATGATGACACTATATTCCAAATCACAGAAAACCTACATGCGGCCTTGTGCCGCTTCCGACTTAGTGGACATGCAAGAAACCTTTGGGCCGACGCGGTTTGCATCAATCAGAGGGACGATGCAGAAAAGTCTTTACAGATACCTCTAATGAAAGATATCTTCACGAATGCCAAAGGAGTTCTCGCGTGGCTTGGAGAGCCCCAAAATACAGATGAAAGCCCGATCGACGCTCTGTGTAGGATATCACGATCTGTCCAAGAAGCCGAAGCAGATGCCGCTTACCCAGAGCCACTCATGCAGAGCATCAAAAATTTCTTCGGTCTTCCTTGGTTTCACAGACGATGGATTATTCAGGAGGTCTCCTTCAATCTGGATATTATCTTCTTCTATGGACAAGAATCAATATCCTGGGCTCGTTTGAATACAGCAATCAATTGCATTTGGGGCAACAATAGTTTTACAATCTATGACCCGTTTACGATCAATGAATCAGCGAAACCTGTGATTGCCACGGTTTATAGTCTTTGGTCATTTTGGGCTCTGGGTCCCCAAGGAATGTCTCCCTTCCAAAAAATGCCAGACCACCTTCACATTCTATCTCTCATGGAAAGTTTTGATCGGCATGATTGCACCGATGACCGAGACAGGTTATATGCTTTGTATGGAGTCTCATACAACGAAAAGTTACTTTGGAACCCTAGGAGTGTCATGGAAATCGACTATTCACAAGATGTATATACCGTCTACACCAATTTTGCTCTCCGGATGGTGGACGTGAACGAGACAGAGAGGCTACTACAATCCGTTTGCTCACGCGAGATGAATACCGTCGGAGTGAGTTTGCCTTCCTGGGTACCGGATTGGAGGAACAAAATCCAGAGAAAGCATTTAAGTGGGCGCGCAAAGTTCAAGCTTAAGCCTCAGGTCAAATATTCAGTAATAAACCAGGAACCCCCAAATCCTTCCGTTTTGCATCTCAAGATCAGTTTCTCTGGTGTAGTACCACCTGCCACGTTCACGACACCAATCTATCCGATATCGAAGAGATTTGATATAGGCCTAGACAATATTCATGCTTTCGGGCAGGTAGAATGCGACTTCCATTCCAATCCATGTGAACTGTCTGGCGCAGACAATCCGCAGGACTCTTCCGCATGGATCGATAAGCTTGCGGACCTAATTACGTCAGATATAGGACCGCTCGATCCAGACCTGTCAAATGCAGGACGCGTTAAGGAGCGCTGTTTCGAAATGCTTCAAGATATAGCTATAAAAAGGTCAAAAGACAGAGATCCTAACTCGGAAGACGTAAAATCATTCTTAGACCACTTTTCGAGAACGATCAACGGCCAATGCTTCTTTCATACCCAAACGTACTCACTACCAGGTAACGATAAATACCAGGATTGGTCATACTATGGCTTAGGGTCTTCGCAACTCGAGATAGGGGACGAGATCATGGTTTTGCAGAATGCGAGGCTTGTCTCGACCGTCGATGCATATATCCTCCGGCCAGTAGGTAATGGGTTTTACCATCTGGTTGGTGATGCTCTTTGCATGCCTTTCTTGCGAAGTTCCACTTGTTCTGCTTCCGATGGTTGTCAGTGTTTTTTTGGGTGGATGGCAATACGGGAAAAATTCGAACAGGTTAGAAGAGAGGTGGTTTTGGTTTAAGATGAGGTTGAATGGTATCTGAATTTTTACTTTCCATTTAGGTAGCCTGGAAATTCTTCTCTTTTGTTTTCTACAAAGGACTAGACTTCCTGCTATTAGAGTGACTCGCTACGAGACCGTTTCCCCTACACTGCGATGACGTTCACTCTGTCTGAAAGCCCGACGTCTCTTAACACCCGTGCCATACATAATAGATTCTAATCTCTATTCTAAGCATGAATAAACCGAAAACTGAGGTTTTCCTAGCTAGGTTGCCTCTACAGACATCTTTTCCCTAACTGGGTTTTTCGTCTGGGTACTGTAACTACATCTGTGTTAATTTTCAAGTAGCTATATAGGCTGGATAGCTTACGGGATCTGGAAAACAGTAATGTAATAAGAGTTTTATATAATAAGCACGAATGAAACAAGTCACCTTATTTCAAGGTATTTCATATCTATATTCAAAATCGTCAATAGGCTATACCCAATGAATATTTCAACCTAAACACCGAACACCCGCAAGGCCACTAGCACCTAACTTCCATAAATCTTAATCATTAACTATTACCACTATTCCAGGACTTAACAACCAAGTAGTCAGATAACTTAGTACTTAGTACGCTCACATAGAACATCTAGTTCTCCGTCCATTCTATCTAAGCTGTAGGGCATAAATATTAGAACGTACGAAGTGTTTGTGGAAAGTTGTTTATAATTTGCTATGAACAGCTTGGGAAAGGGGTTTTATGTATCAGTTAAGTTGCATGTAGACTTGTATATATAACTAAAACCATCCTACCTATACGACATACAGTAGAGTAAATCACCACTTCCAAACACTAAACACTTATCCCTGACCCTTTACTACTTTATAAAAGATTTGGGGACGAGGCATCATCGGGGGGTTCTTTCTTCTAAAAGCACATAAGGTATATCACGTATAAGTTTACCCTTTTTACATACAAATCACCTAAATAACTATAATCCCCAGAACCAATATACCCTCACAGCATACAAACTCTCAAAGCCATCACACTTCCAACCCCTACCCAGCCACCCCTCCCCCCCTAAACACACAAACCGACCCCTTAACCCCCATAACCCCCTCCAAAGTCTCATCCCCCACCTCCCAAAACTTCTCCAATCTCTTCACCCCGCGTCTTGCCAACCCCGCATCCCGATTCCGATACACACTATCAATCTTCCTAACACCCTCATCATTTACCAGCCACCTTTTCTCCTTATCCAAAAACCGTTCATACGTCATATCCTCCCCATAAGTTCTCCTCACATTAGATACAAGAGTTTCATGGACTTGTTTGAGGAGTTTGACGCGTTGTTGACCAGCGGATATGGAGGTAGCGTCTTTTTGTTGTGGGTGCAGGGACTTAGCGGTGTAGTAGAGGAGGGTGGGGTGTGTGGTTAGTGGTTTGGCGAGAGTGTTTAGACCCACGTTTGTGAGGGGTTGCGTGCCCAAGTTTAGGTATTTGAGGGTGCGGAGGGTGCGGAGGAGGGTTTTTATGAAGGGGATGCTGGCGTCGGTGATCCAGTTGTAGCTGTGGGGTGTTAGGGGTGGTTGAGGGGGCGTTGTTTGGATAGGTCACTTACCGCATTCCTAGGTCTTCGGTGGAGTAGTGTTGTCCGAGGTCGAGGGTGGTTAGGGTGGGGTGGGAAGTTAGGGCTGAGCATATGGCGATGACACCTGAGTCGTTGAGGCCTGTAGAGCCGAGGGTTAATCTTTTTAGAGACTCGTTGGAGTTTAGTCCTGCGGCGAGTGCCTTTGCACCTTCGGCACCAAGAGGGTTGTTCATTAGGTAGAGGGAGTCGAGAGCACAGGCTGGGGAAGAAAGGTACTTTGCAATTGCAGAAGCACCTTTAACTCCAATCCCTATTGCATTCAGATAGATATGCTGTAGAGGGAGTGTCTTCTCCTCCTCGAACATAGCAAGCTTAGAGAACAACTCGGCAACACCCTCGTCCCCGAGTTCAGTCTGATCGAAATCCAAAGTCTGAAGATTAGGGGTCTGAGTTATAAGTCTGAAGATATCATGAGCGGAAGTTGGACCTAATGGATTCCGCTTCAACCAGATATTAGTGACAGCGGAAGATTTCGTCCACTGATCAACGAGGAGCTTGAAGCTAGGTGCATTAATACAATTTCCAGCTAAATACCAAGTATCCATTCGATCTGGGAACTCTTTAAGAAACTCAGCAATGCATTTCGCACCATGGGGTCCAATGATATTATTCCCAAGCAGGAAATGCGTGATGAATGTATTCGACTTCAAGCTCTCGATCAAGTCCCCGATATTGGGTGGTCCGAGAACCATCTTGCAAAGATCCATTCGACGATCAGAATAAACGACGCCTTTCTGGAATTCGAGTGTCTTCACGCCGTAGTATGGTTCATCTGCTTCGATGGCATCTTCAAGGGCCCTAGGTGACGATGTTCGTTCCTCGGTACCTCCATTACGAAGATGCTCGAAAAATGGCTCTAGAGTTTCGTGTTCGGCGATTTTCACTGGCATAGGTAGGGATGGCGCACCAGATAGGGATAACGGATCTTTGATAGGATCCCAAGGCCCTTGTTTCCGGATTCGCGCATCCCAGTTGTGAAGCTTGTTCCTTTCGGTAGCGGTTTCAATATCCCGCTTTCGCTGAAGTGAGATGTATTTCCGAAGCGTCACGATATCCTTTTCATACTTGATTATGCTTCCGAGGGAATGCTCTGGGGCTGGATATAGCATAGTTGCGATTTGCTCTGCCAATGCCGCTTTCTCCGGATCCCCGGATTTTCGACGCGGGGCTTCCATGATGGATTCATCAAGTATGATTGATGGGGGTAGTGTTTCATTTTCAGAGATTTCGGATAGTATGAGAAGATTTTTGCGGATCTTTTCAATCCATTCATTTGCGAGGGTAGGCGAGGGTTGGGTGGTCAAGGAGACGGGGTTTAAGAGATCAACCGCGGAGGGGGAAATAATGGTTGCAGACGCCATAGTGAATACAGAAAAGTATGATAGTTTCAAAGGAATCAAAAGGATTGACGAACTTGACATCACCACATAAAACAATTGACTCACGCAGTAATAGAACAGTCAAAGTGCATATTTTAAACTAGAAGATTCTTTTGGAATACCGGCCGAGAAGACCAAACCCAAGTAAGAGAATTCTGGCGAGGATATCCATCTGACTGTTGATCAGGAAAAGGGCGCAGGTACAGAAATCCTGCAGCCTGATGCTAGTTGGTGACCGAGGGATGAGGTTGAACGGGGGGCGATGCAATGAAGTCACAGGGTGCTCGCTTAAATTCTTGGTTAAGGGTCCACTTCTCCGGCCTCCCACATTTTAAACTTCTTCAACATTGACACTATGTGGTCCCTACGGCCGGCCCGATGCGTGCTTTGAGCTTGGGAAGATGTTGGTGATGGTATGAATGCTGCACTGTGTATTCACTCTATTCTTGAAGGCATCTTTTTGCCGACTCTCCCGGGTTGGGAGGGGTCATGTGCATACTCGAGGTAGGCATGGAGATACTGCAGGATCAAGGAAATTCCATGGTTGCGAAGGTTCAATGTAAGATACCCTTTTCCCTGCTTTATTTTCCAGTTCCCATGAACCTTTACTCTGTATGATGATATACTTTTCCTTCAACCCTTTGAAATCATTTCATGAAAATAGGTTTCGATTCCATAAATTTCTGATCATTCAATGCTCTCTATCGCATGGACATCTTCCGAGTTTCAAATACCGAGGACTAACGATTCGTAGTTAACGGCCGATTGTACCTTGTTTGCGTTCGCGAAGAAAGTGGAGTAACTCCAACCCCATACTAAGAAGGCGTTCCTCGGTATCGGATACATGGTTGCAGACACTTGTCTATTCGTTCTTCGTATGCTGGAACATCTAGCCTTGAAAGTTACCTAGGTAGGATTGATGTTGTATGAAGCATTTGCCATGACTAGCCCGTGTAGCTAGGCCATTTCGGCAATACTCGAATAATCCAGTTTCCAAATCATATTTCCCTTTCATGATCACATCTATCGTTCGCGAATGCCACTGCGGTGATTGTGTCTCGTCAGCGCTAAACAAAATAAGCTATGTATCTATCAATGTCAGCGTCCACGGACTGACCCCTCAGGCACAGATACTCAGCTCCGCCTACGGCAAAGGGTGCCTGCCACATTTCTCTCGCCTACTATATTTACCAAACGCCCTGTTCTTATCGTTTTATCAGCAACACAAAGCAGGGCGCGCGTGCAAAGGAATATACCTCGCGCTGTACCACATCAGGGTCCCGGCGTAATTAGCCTACGCACCGGTCAGAAGTATCGCGAGGTCACCAGGTGAGGCTGAGCCGAGGCTGAGCTGCAATCAACCTTACCCAGCTGTATCTCCAGCACGACATGGCAACCTACGGAATATGACACGTGCTTGCCGAAGCTAGATATATCGGGCGAGTATCAACATATAATCTAACTTCTGCAGCATAAATTTTGAGCTCTTCTTCTCCGCGGCTCTCTGAATCCTACCACAACAATCCGTCAACATGGGTTCAAGTGTAAGTTCCATATTTTCAAACCCTCGGACTCCCAATTCTTGCATCTCCTTATCGATGAATCGACCATTGTAGAAGTATATGGGTTGATCATGGACTAACTTGCTGCAGCAATCACGACAAGAGCGCAAGGAGCGCAAAGAAGCCAAGAGACTATCGAAGCAGCAGGGCAAGCAAACCGGAGGGTATGGAGGAGCTCCAGCCAGAACAAACCAGGCGACGACGGATCCGACAAATTACAATGCGATGGTCGGTGGATGGGCCGGTGTGGAGTATGTTAATTCGCTTTTCCTTCAACCCTGCTCTATCAACACTCTGTTCCACACTCTCTTATTTCTTTATTCTTTCCCATTACCTTACCTGTCTCTCCATCACAACTTCATCAATGAATCATTAGACTAACCTTGTCCGTTAGCGACTCATCCCACGACCAAGGTCACCACCACGACCACAATGATGGTGGAAAATCCCACAGCAACACAGCAAGCCACCATCATACGCCTGCAGCTCATTATGAAGTTGCAGCAGCGTATTCTGGGCACGGCGGCGGCCACTCTGGGGGACACTCCTGGGGACACTCCGGGGGTCATTCTGGAGGCGACTCTGGAGGATATAGTGGCGGAGATTCTGGAGGGTATAGTGGTGGCTCTGGAGGAGACTCTGGAGGCGGCGGTGGGGATTCTGGTGGTGGGTGTTAGATGCTATTCCCCAGTCCGATTGATTTATAAGGAGTATTGGAGAAGGGAGTTTGTAGGGTGTCAGGTGGTTATGGAGCGAACTAGATTATCCATTCTTTTTTTTTTTCATATACATAATACACCTCCTCGTCAGTTCCGATTAGAAATACTTCAGATGGTTAGTGTTTAAGACGTCTTTTTTCTACATGCATAACCGCTCCCTCGAAGCTACTATAGGGAAGAATTTAGCGCTAGGTGTTGAAGTGAGAAGGGGTTACCAAGACAAAGGGCAGTTAGTCTCTGATTCCCAACTCATTATACAAGTCTTGTAAGTTAATGATTGACATGTTTGTGTTGCAGTCTTTGTGAAACCTGAAAATGTTTGTGTAAAACACATATTTGCGGCCGCCCTCGGACGGGAGCTTATGTCAGGGAGAGGGGCTAAACCGGTTATGTCAGATGGAGGCAAGCTTCGTCATTTGCCAAGACACGCGCATGCATGAATCTGCCCTAAGCCACAACACCAACTTCACCTGCCTCGACATTTCAAGGAGACTGCTACTTCTCTACACCGAACCCACCGCTTCTTCGTGCTCTTTCGAACCTCTACACCTCTTTACAAACACACCCATTCCACTTGCGCACCACCCTCTCGAGCTATCATGTCGGAAAAGCCCACCGAGAAGGTCGGCAACCCCGCGACACCGTTGCTCTCTAGCTCCAACGGGAGGCATCAACTGACAATCTTCGCAGACGTTGAAAACAGGCGCGGGCTCAGGCTCAGGAGCCGAGTCTCCAACCACGGCACGTGAACTCGATTTCGGCGACGACGATGATGCTTCTGCTCCCTCTAACACGGACAAGCCCCTCCCCATCTCCCCACCCGCGCCCTCCAAGTCTCCCAAAACAGTTAGCTTTCAGGAGGAGTCTACAGAGATACCTCCCCCAAAACCACCACGACCCGTCAGTCCCTATGCGCAGGGTGAGGCTACACTCAAGGAGGCGTTCCCAAGTATCGATGCCGGCGTTATCAAGGCCGTGCTGGTGGCGAGTGGAGGAAAGGTCGAGCCAGCATTCAATGCCCTGTTGAGTAAGTCATAGCTTTACATATGTTAAGAGAGGTTAAGGATGTTGATGCTAACAAAATATAGGCATGTCCGACCCCAACTTCAAGGCCGAAGAAACACCTCCTCCTCAACCCCCTCGTCCTTCGCAGCAACATCGGTCTCAAGTCGAGGCCGACGAGCTATATGCCCGCCAGCTAGCTGAACACTACCAATCTGCACCTCAGGGATATGGAGCGAGGACACGCGGTGATCCTTCCGTTGGCCAACGTCGCGAAACGGGCCTCAAACCAAACGAGCTCTATGATGATCGTGAACATAGCTTCTTCGACGATGACCTGCCCGTCATCAAGCAGAACATCCAGAAGGGATTCTTTGAAACGCAGACGAAGGTGAACAAATGGATCACGGACTTCCGCAAGAAATTGGATGGCGAGGAATCTGACGAAGAGCATCCCACATCCTCACAACAACCACGGCGTCAGAACTTTGGCCCGTCACAATCAGATCAGCTCTACGGAATCCGTAGGTCTGCTGAACAAGGTCGTCGAAGCGGTGACCGCGAGCGCTACGATAACGACCACAGGGTCCTAGGGGATGATTTTGAAGCTTTAGAACTGCGAGATGATGAAGGTTCGTCGAGTGACCCTACCACATCCCAAAACATGCGCACTAACTGTATCGAACCCAGCTCCCGCCCAACCACAGCCTCGACGTCCCCTTGCAAACCCCGACTTGTTTAAGCCTACGCCTGTCGCGCCTCAAGGCGGCCCCGTCGATGAAGTAGAGGCCCTTTACCGCAACCCAACTCCCACGAATCAATCACAAACCAGCCAAACGAAGGCGGGTGCCAAGAAGTGGCAGCCACTTACCTCTGTCGCGCCTCACCCTGAGCCCGATGACCATGATCCTTTCAGTCTAGGTGATAGTGATGATGAGGAGGCAAAGACGAAGGATGTCAAAGCAGAAGACTCAGAGAGACTGAAGAAGGCCGCGGAGGAAAAGAACAATGGGGGTGAAGCGAAGGGTACGGATCTGAGGCCTGCTGAAAGGAGTGGCAGTGTGGGGCAGAAGGACCAACTTGCCGATGAAATCCTTCAAGGGAAGAAGTAGGCGGCTTATGAGTTTTGGATGTGCTTGTTGATGAGACACCCCTTGGGGAAATTTACTTATTCAGCGCTATGGGGAAGAGATAGCTTGACTTTGTAGTAGTAATATGGTAGTGGAAGACAGACTTTATCAAACGAAATTCAGCGAATTGACGATATAGGCGATTCCTCTTTATGATATAAAGGTTTCTTATGATGTGACGTAATAAAACCCGTTCAATAGCCATTAGAGAAATGCCATTTCCCTTAGTAACTACATCACGCCCTTCCTATCTACCCGGCAACCCAAGCCGCTCGGCATAACGAACAAGACTCAAAAACTCGGCAGGACATTCCTAAACCAGGATAGCGGGGTAAATCGCAGCAGCAGATCCCCTCATTGCAAACAACGAATTAGGATAATTGGGTAGAGGGGAGGGGAAGGGAGGGGAAGGGAAGGGGGTAATAGATAGAGAAAGATAAAAGGTGATCTTCTGAGTACTTATATATATAACTAAACAAATAGACATAGCTACAACATCTTTCTCAGTCAGTTATCCATTTTATCCATAAAGCAAAATGCCCTCTTTACCAACACTCCCACTCCTCCTGCTGATCGTCTCATTACTACACGCAAATACCCAAGCAAGAGATATAACGTTTCCACCTTTACAACCACACATCGGACGTCAATACGAAGGGCAAGAATCCATTCTTGGGGGAAATAATGAAATCGATGTTACGATGAATTCGAGGTTTAAGGGGTTGACTACTTATGCTAATTTACCTTATGTGCATTGTCTTTCCCCGGAGCAGGAGATTGAGAGGTTTGATATTGGGGTTTTGGGGGCGGGTTTTGATACTGTGAGTTGTGGTTTTTGTTTTTGAGATTTTTTTTTTTTTTGGACTTCTTTTTTGGAGGGAGTGTGGAGGAAGTGGAAGGTGAGTGTCGGATGTGTAGGTTAGAGGGTAAGAGTGGGAACGATGTGATGAGACGCTGTCTGAAAAAAAATGGAACATCTAAACGTTCCATCGATTTGTGTTATCAGCAATAGCGGCGTTAATTCCTGATTCAAGGGTTAAAAGGGAAGCCAAGCCGTGACATATGCATACGAAGGAGGTTAAGAACAAGGAAGATGCGCTTGCTTGACTTCAAGATATTGCTTATCGGCATGAAAGCCGCATCAATTCTGCAGCTGTCATGGTTTCATGCTCAGCTGCCACCGAAAGCCCTTCAATGTGGTACAAGAAATGACGAAAGAAAATCTCCTTGATCTTAGTTCCGAATCGAAAAAGCTAATCGTTGAAACGCAAACAGGGAGTTACGGCTCGGCCCGGAGCACGTTTCGGTCCCGGAGGTATTCGGCAGGGTTCGAGGAGGATAGACGCCGATGCGGCGTGGGACGTATACACAGGTACGCGTCGTGTGCATTGTCCCCTATCCAAACCAGAACGGAAGTTCCCACCTACATTCATACATGGAAGAGCCGCATTGGTAATATGAGGCTTCCTGGACTTTCATCGAACCCTGGTCGTCTTCAGGCTGCCACCCGTTTTGTTGACAGTTGCACCTAGTGCTACGTGCCACAATCGATGGCTGGCATGGGCCTGGTTCGAAAGGAGACCTGATCCTCTGGTAACGTATCGGCTTTAGCGCCATCTCCACGCGGCATGTAGAAATCTGATGCCCGTGGTCATGCTTCTTTCCAATGCTTTGGAGTTCCGAGAGTGACCGTAGCTGGCCGCTGCGACATGGATAACCGCGTCCGCGTAGGCATGTAAGTACCGATACTGATATTACTTTGGTCAGGTGAAAACATCTTTCGTAGCTGGGCGAAAATTGTCGACTGTGGAGACGCTCCATTGACCTTCTTAGTTAGTAACTGTACCAACCTCCGTGTGCTGATATCTGCTGATGCTTCATACATCAGGATAATACGGTCGCCTTGAAACAGCTAGATCAAGCACACGAGGTTAGTGATAAGACAAAGAATGTATATGCATGGTGGGCCCTCGGCAATAAACTCCTGCAGGATTTTGAGTTGCGATGAAATCTTGACTGCCCAGGTGCTGACAGATTAGATCGTGTCGGGGCGGTCTACCAATTCTAGCGAATATCCAACCCCAAGAATCGTCACGCTAGGTGGTGATCATACCACAACTTTATCTGCCTTACGCTCTACGCACAAACAATGGGGCGAGGTCAGCGTTATTCACTTCGACAGTCATATTGTAAGATATGTGAGGAAGTGCCGAGATTCGCAGCTGACAGACCTGTAGGATACCTGGGATCCAAGCGTGTTAGGTGAGTGTAACGGAGAGCAGCTGCTTTTCACCGCTGACCAGTCAACCAGGAGGAGGTATTTCGAATTACGCGTGAGTCAAGCACACGGGCTTTCAATCTGGATCATGGTTTGAAGATAATGCGACTAATTGCTTTGAAGTGGTGTCAATCATGGCACATTCCTTCATATTGCCCACGAGGAAGGGTTGATTCGTAACACATCAATTCACGCCGGTATACGCGGCCCCTACGTCAGACCAAAAGGAGATAGGAAGAATGATATTCGATGTGGGTTTGACACCATCAAGGCACGAGACATTGACCGTATCGGCACGAGTGGTGTCATTGACAAGCTCAAACGGAGGGTCGGAAACTCTAGAGTATATATTAGCGTTGATATTGATGTGCTTGATCCGGCTTTTGCGCCAGGTATGTACTTGTCTCTTTGACATTCCAGAGCGTAGACGCTTGGCCCAAGTGCCGAAAGGTGGGGGCGCTGCGGATGAGCTTCTCAGCATGGGCGGTTAGGAATCGCATGATGTTTGACGAACCAATACTAGATGGATTTCTTGGCTGACGGCTGTCTTGAACTTAGCTACCGGGACGGCAGAAGTAGGAGGATGGACAACGCGTGAGTTGCTGACGATTCTCGATGGGCTGGCCGGACTGCAGGTCATTGGAGCAGATGTCGGTATGTCAAATGGCCCTGTCCAAGAGCATATGCGGTTACTGATGAGACATGATGCATGTGCAGTGGAGGTTGCCCCAATATACGACAACCCTGGAGAGTCTACTGTGCTTGCAGCTGCCGAAGTCGTGCACTCTCTGCTAAGACTCATGGTTCAAGAACCCGTCGCGGACAGTGCAACATAGTAACCGGCTGGCGTAACCTCAGGGTTCGAGCATCAACAGAACTGCAATCCTGACGAGAGTAACTATTTGCTGAATTTTGAAAAAAGATCCGTAAGAGAATAGAGACGGCGGGTGGCCAATGGCATGATCCAAGGGTACCTCATAAGTAGACAGACGTGTTGTTGAAGCAACGCAAGACAGGGTAAATAGAGCAATACAGCAGTCCAGAACCCCTTTCCACAGCGTCTGCGTGCAGCCCAGTGAGAGGATGATGGGCTGAGATGCGGCCGGAGAGGGTAGAGTCAGTCCAGGCGGTGCTACTGCGTATCCTTGGGGCCATTGTGCTAACCGGGCTCGTGGATACGCCGCGGGAGCTGTAGTCAAGGCGGTTGAGGATGTTTTGTGCGAGGGTAGCACGTCGAGTGGTGCAGTCCGTGGAGTTGAGTCGAGCAGCGTTGAACGGGCAGAAGGGATGAAAGATGATTCGGTGCGCTGGTACTGACGGAAGTACCTTTCTGTGCGCACGGACCTTTCTCTCCGGCCCCGCCTCAACCTCATCCATCAGCCTACATACCTCCACCTCCACCACCACTCTGCCTTTCTCCACCACGAACAACTCCAAATCATGTCTGGGAGCACAGAACAGTCCAAGAAATTTGAGCCCAAAAAGCCGGTCGAGCTGGCGCCTCCCAAGGACGACCCAATGACCCTGGACTATCTCTCCAAATGCGATGGTGAGCGTCTCGGCATTCCCTGCATCGCCCTCCTCCTCGTCCTCCGTATTAATACCTCTTCTATATGTAGGCACCAATGAAGGCTACCCTACTCTTGTCGCCATTAAGGTACGCTTCGTTTGGCGTCCTCGGGAATCCTGTGAAACTGATGTGTCGGCAACCTGCAGGGAACCGTCTTTGACGTGAGCGGGAACGCAGCCTATGGGCCCGCAGGCCAATATCACGGTGCGTATAAGCTCTTTTAGTGGCCATGTACATCCCATCCGAGGACTCTTCCATGTGGCTGACGAGCTTTCTGCACACCAGTTTTCGCGGGGAAAGAACCCAACCGTGCCCTTGCCCAGTCGTCTTTGAAGCCTGAGGACTGCAAAGCGGACTACGATGACCTAGCGGACAATCAGAAACAGGTCCTTGCTGATTGGTTTACCTTCTTCAGCAAACGTTACAGCATTGTTGGAAAGGTCCAATCCGGAAGCGGTTCCAATCTGTAGATCACGTCACAGCGTCGTTAGAAAAGTCCAATCCGGAAGCGGTTCCAATTTGTAGATCGAATGTTCTAGGAACTCGACCCTCTCGTCCCTACGTTACCTTAAGACTTGACCAGGAAAAGATGAAGTATGCCGTATACGGCTACTCTGGCTACCGTGTACATGTACCTTCATCTGAAATGGAGGCGTGGGTTTGTATCTTCCTCGTCTCAGACACATCTCCAGCTGACGATGGCGTTGGTCATCGGATAGACATAGATTCTTTTTATGACCAACTAACGATCATGATCATCCGGCCCATCTCTCTTTAGTTCCTACGTTTCTCTCTTTTGACATAGACATCATTCCACATCTCACGTTCGCGCAACATTCGTCTTTTATTCCGACGAAGATCTGCATATCGAATTGAACTGTCCACAGATGGGAATCCAAATCCGGTTCCTAGGGTATTACATGATCGTCCACAACTCATCCATTGTGTACAGCTCTCAACCTAATTTCGTTCCGTCAAACTTCCATGGTCGAATATACATCCTGTCTTTGATGTCTGCTCTGCTTGACACCAGAAGAAGTTGATTGAGGAGAAAGGCATTATGATGAGTTTAAAAGCACGATTATTAACATATACAGATATCCATTCCATCCACGATGACGTTCAACGGAACCAACAGGCAATCAGTTTTAGCATTCAGATTAGCCCCCACGTTGATACGCATTCTCCGCGTTACGCTAACCGCTGCGACGCACCTTAACTTTAAAACATGGCGACACCATAAACGCTGTACACTATTCCCCTCAGCAACGCAGTAATACCAACTGTCCTACGCGCCCCACACCATTCGAACAGCCTTCCAAAAATGATTTGCGTATCAGCAGACTCAACCACAGCCTTCCTCCATAATGTTCATGGTTTTCCCTTTTTAGCGTAATTCATCTATTCAAACCATAGCCATTCGCCAGCGCTTCCATTTTCTTCATGGCTTCTTCGCATCTTGCACAAAAGTGCTCCCGTTGCTCCCACTCGCGTCTGATATTCCACGCTCCGAAACATTGATGATCTGGATCATTTCGAGCAAAGTGACAATGCTTGATAAGGCGCCTATCACTATGTCCACATTTGAAGGTTATGCGTTCGAATTGGCACATTTTGACCAAAAGGTATTTCCGGAGATGGTCAATTTTAGGTTCTATGGGAATCAGTTTAGGTTTGTCGCAAGGCCGTCACATGATACGCACCGGGAATCCAATGTGTTGGAATCTTATTGGCTCCGAGAAACGAATAGCGAGACTGTAATTACAAAACGCGTGAAGAAGCTGATGTGCAACTAAGCTTCCGAGTTACTGGTGGAAGACTAAAGCTGTGGACTTGGAAAAATCTGGGGAAGTCTGGAGAAGTTTACTGTCCTTCAGTGGAAACCATTCGCCGTCTTTATACGCCACCCGCTCTATCATATTTTAAATACCAGGCCCACACTCCTAGGCAAACTTAGCCTCCCCCCTCCCTTCCTCAGAGTATGCATGTCACAATTCCATGCCCTCAATCTTCCAATTGATATGAATTGACCGTCTGACAGGACCGCTCTTGAGCTTCACACGGTGAGTCTGGATTGAGCGCAGACATACACAAACTGCAACAAGAATCACAATCTTTGCCCCTTTCCTTGGCTCTGGGTGCTTCGAGGTGGAAATCGACGAAGTAGGCACATGAGATATGAACATGGTCTTCTTCGGGGAAGTATGCTCCCTTCCAGTCTTCAGGCTCCAATTCCAGATCTAGACATTGCTGCTGCAGTTGCGAGTGGATTCTGAAGCTTACGTACCATGATCCAACGAACGAATTGATACTTCCGCTGCACTCGTGCTTATTGTGGTACTACGATCTCAACTTTACTCCACACTTATTATCTAACAGACCCCAGCTCTAAAATTATCGTATAACCACATCATTTATATTCCTATCAAACTTGTTTATTTACGCAGCATACAAAATCTTCTCTCGCAGTACTAGAACCTGCACAGCGAGAGTACTAACTATGAAATGTACAGGTCAGGTATGAAAAATGACCGCTCATAATTGTTTGTTCAAGCGACAAGTCCGTCCTGAGAATTTCTCCGATCCTGCACGAGTATCAACCTGCATGCTTGGAAAACGTGAAAAGCAACGTTTGCACCAACCAGAAATACTAGTACGCGCATAACATCTGCATCATGTGGTGCGTACGACATTCGCGTTTTTAACCTACGCGCGTTGATTCGCCTTGCCGGCTTGAGAGCGGCCGTCGCCTTGGCTTGCCTTGGAGGGTTTTTCATTTTTTTCTCCTGAAGACTAGAGTTGCGAGGTGGGTGGTACAGTGTGGGTTGCTTCGGAGAATATTGCATCGAACCGTGGAGGATGGAGGTGGGATGTGAATGGGAGTTGCTCGATCGATGGCAGCCTCATCCAACTCACCATTCCACCAATCATGACGATATCGGAGTTTGTATGTACACTCACCCTGATGTCACATTTCAGCATCTCTCACCGTCGTATTTCTTACAACCCCACCGTCGAAATTTTCATAGTCTTTTCCATCCCCCTTGGTTCTTGGTCTACGGCGTTCGAACTCCACAACACCCTCTCTTTCCACTCACTCCAATAAGTTCAACTCATTCGCTCTTGCTCTCACGACCCACATCCCGCATCATCCTTTCCCAGATCCGCATGCCAGCATAAAGTAACCTCCCAACCTCTCAAACCCCCAATGCACCCACCCATCCAATGTCCCACAAACCCACTCAAAGCACCTACCCATCTCGCCCCGTTCCGACGCAATCCTCCCCTTCCTACATGCATGCATGCAGGTTCATTCTGTATTGAGTATCCCGCTGAAAACTCTCAGCGCATCATAATCCCTACCATCGGTTAACATCCCGGTGCCGCGTTTCTCTATCCAGGAGCTCAGGTGCTTTTTCACAACGGTAGACATGGGCGTGTTGACCTTGCAGATATGCAGTATATCCCATCAATATCATGACGACCACCGACCCGGCTATCTTGGAACTGACTCCCCCTTCCTCCCGCTTCCCCGGTCCGAGGTTCCCATAGATCTGTATCCCGTTCACCACAACCATCGAAGCTATCCATACACCCACTTCCACACTGTAAAACCTTCCCCTTCTTCTCACTGTAACATCCTCAACCCCGTTACTATTCTCCAAGATCCCCTGGCCATCGATACATACCTCAATACCCACTTACCCGCTTCCCCTTCCCCGACCTCACACATACACACCTCGCCTCACATCAACCCCAGCCTCGTCCTCTTCATCCTCCCTATGATATATGCACTCACTGCACTCCTTACTTCCTCCCATACACACCTATACCCCTGTTTCCCAGGATCTCTCTCAATGTAACCCCCACATTCATCCTAGCCGTCCTTCGTTCCTCAGCTTGGGGGCAGGGAAGTTTAAAAGTCAATCTCGTCTCACAGAAATCCTACCCGCTTCCCCGGTATTTGTATCAGTGTTGTGATGGATGTCGGGCGCTTGGTTGTGGAACGTATAGGTGCATGTAGGTTTATGTTGTGGTTGGTTGTTTGTTTTAGAGATGGGCGGTTGGGGGTGTGGGGAGGCGGAGGTGATGGAAAGAGGTGATGGAAACGGGAGGGTTGAAGAGAAGTTGGAAATGTGAATGATTGAGATATCCAATATCGCTGTAGTAAACTTTGGTATCTATTTATATTGTAATCCATCTCTTAGTACATAGACATAAACATAGCGAATAAAGGAATTTTTCAATTTTTGTTAAACCCATCTGCCAGGCATGCTCAATCGTCACAAGATATTAATGGCTCGATATCGAATCAAGCACCACCCTTCTTCTTCGCCCTCCTCAACATCCGCTTCTTTTGAATAATCCGTTGCCTCTTCGCCAACTTTTCATCCTTCTCCTTCTGCGCTGGATCCTTCTCCTTACCACCCGCCTTGGATTTTCCGCCTTCATCATCTTCGTCCTCGTTCCCACGCTTCCTCTTATTACCAGAGGCGTTTTTCTTGCCATCGGCCTCCCCATCAGCTTTATCACCGCCATTCTTGGCCTTCGATCGAGCTTGTTCCTCACGTCCGCTTCGTCTGGCAACGACTTGGGCGTTCTCAATAGCGAACTCGACGATAAGTCGCTTCTTCTTATCGAGCACAGCTTCTTTCGATTCCTTCTTTCCTTTCGGTGGTTCTTTGGTGCGATAGCCCACTGCATGACCGTTCAACCATCGAAGTCCCATTAGTGCTGATCGATGGGTATAATACTCGATGAAACCGTAACCACGGCTTCGACCCGCGCCAGTGCCTTCGGCAACCTTACTACCAGCCTCGGTTTCGAAGACAACTTTGGCTTGCTTGACGAGACCTTTCCCGCGCTTCTTGCGAATTTTCTCGGCTATGATCATTTCCTCACCACCACGACTGATTTCCTCTTTTGAAAGACGCTCTCGTTTCCCTTCTTTTACATCTTTGGCGAAGCCAACGACAGCCTCACGGGCGAGCGCTTTGAGATCCTTGGACGTGATACTACGGGGGATGTTGCGGATAGAGAGACGGGTGAGACTGAGGTGGAGGGAGGGGTTGCTTTCGATGAGCGTCTTACGCTGTTTGGCACTTGACTCACGCATTGTGATCTCGGAGGGGGAAAGCTTCTCGTAGAGTGGTGAACCCTTGGAAATGGTACCTTCGGAGAGTAGATAGAGTTTTCGTTTGTCTGTGTCGCGGTTAAAACGCGATGCAACGCCTTCTGCTGTGAGTTTGGCGGCTTCCGAGCGGTCAACTGCCAGGGTGACGTGGAGAACGCGGCCATCCAAGGTGTATTGTCCCGTTGGGTCGGTTTCTACATTTTGAAGGACAGAGTGCTGGATGGCTGATGAGGCTTGTTTCTTACGATCGGATGCGGTGCGCTCTTTTGGTGCGTTTCTAAGACATTCGATGGCTTCTTCTTCTTTTACGAAACAAACGAAGCCCGTACCCCTCGGCCGTTCGGTCGCATGGTCAATAACGATCCTTGCATAACGAATACGACCGAATTGGGAAAAATGGTCTTTGAGGCTTTCATCGTCGACCGTGAAAGGAAGGTTACGAACGAATAGGGTATTGTTCTGTTTGGGAGCTGCCAGTTGCTTTGATTCATCATCAATGCCATCCTCAGACTCGACTTCACTCATATCTTCCTCGCCCTCTCCATCCAATTCCCAATCGTCTTCATCTGCCTCGCTCTCATCTTCCGAGCCTGACCCCTCCTCCGACGCTTCTTCATCTACATTCATGGCGTCATTCTCCTCTTCATCTTTCTCGTCGTCCTGAGCAGTGGTCTGAAGATTTTCCCAGGTATCCTTCTCCACAGCCCAATCGACTGCCAGTGTTCTGCCATCGATCTCCTTGCCATTGACGGCTTCCAAAGCCCTTTCCGCGTTCTTTTTGCCTCGCATGACTATGAAACCAAATCCAGCCAGCAACCCCGGTCCCTTCTTAGGTAGTGTCGCATGTTTGACCTTGCCATAGCTCCTAAACAAGACAGCAAGCTGGTCTGGCTCCTTTATGCTCCAAGGAAGGTTTCGGATAATGAGCTTCGGGGGCTGATGCTCAGTTTTCCGTTCCTGTTCTCTCGCTGCCTTGGCATCTGCCACTGCCTGTGTTGGGACGCTCTTCTTGTGTCCGGAAACATCTTCTTTGACTTCTCGGTGGCGAGGCTGTGCTATCTCAACCTTGATCTTCCTGCCTTGTAGTTCCGACCCATTGAACTCTTCCAAAGCTCGTTGCGCATCTTCGGCGTCGGCCAGAGTAACGAAACCGAAACCTTTGCATTGCTTGGTAGAGGGATCGACAACAACGGTAGCGTGCTTTATAGGGTAGGATTGGGAGAAGTAGTCGGTAAGATCGTCGGTGGTTACAGTGGGTGCGAGGGACCGGACGAAAAGTGAACGGTGGCTCTGGAGATTCTGTTTGCTGAGTTCTTCGTGACCAGCGACTTTTTTGACTGCATCGGCGATTGCTGCAGTGACTGCTTCTGCGCCGTCCTCAGAAAGGCGTTGTCGTTTTGCGCGGGGGCTCATTTTTGAAGATATAAAAAAAAATCGCAAGGCAAGATGCGCTTTCAGAAGCTCTGGCGGACTAGACTCCAAAAAATTTATGAGATTCGCGGGGCCGGAAAATCGCTGCCTCCGCGAAATCTTGGCAGAAAAGCTTAATTGGTCCCTTCATCATTCACTGTACCACCACACCCCTCCACATCCTTCTTTCATCAAACCTACAGCAGCCTTTCTCGTGGCTTAGGAAATATTTCAAACTGACATCATAATGCCACCATGTAACATCATGAAGGCTAATCGTACTAACAACTTCGATTCATCTCTCTCAATTCGTCTCTCTTTTCGCGGGCCAATTCAGAAACCCCTCAGCTTTGATAGGGATTGCTAACAGGATCATTACTTGAACCAATGTCAAGACCATTCCTGATGGTATTTGCTGCCCTCCTGTAGCATCCATCTCTTATTTTTAGTGCATCACTGGATTAGGTCTAGCGCCATGGCACCTGACGTCGTCCATCACATCAAATAAAGCAATTTGCAGCCGTTGCCAAAACTTTATCTTACCGTCCAGATCGGCCTTCTTGGTTCTTGCTACTAGCTGCTAGTTTCTTCATGGCCTGGTTTTTCTACATATACAAAATGAACCGCATTCTCAATCGACACTCCGTCACACCTTAAGCATTTTCAACTTGATTTTTCCAGAATATCCTCTATTCACTTTGCAACAGCACTATCAGCTTGGGGAGCGCATTCCTTAGGGTTCTATTCATATTGGACCAAATACCCCTTAACCAAGGACGGATTCTTATTTAGAGTCATGTCAGACGAACAAGATCGGCGACTCAACACGAACGTCGACTACCACGATGAAGCCGGACAGTCGAAATCACTTCCAGAAGAGTTATCCGCTGAAGGGTTAACCTTGTACGAAAAGAAGTGCATTCTTGTTAACCGTGAAATTGATCGTATGGGAATGGGCAAGTATCAATGGTATTTGTGGAGTCTTTGCGGATTCGGATACATGCTTGATCTGCTGTGGGCTCAAGCATTTGGTTTAGTCTTAAGCCCCATGCAACAAGAACTTGGGTTTGGACGTAATTTCACCCTATCTAATTCTATGTTTGAAGGCATATGACTAATATATTTCGTAGGTGGACAAACGGGAAACCTATCAACCTCCTTCTCGTCGGGGCTCACAGCTGGTAAGTGACTGAATATATGCAAGAGATACATGTCTAAAAATATATAGGTGCCTTTGTATGGGGAGTTTTAGTCGATATCATTGGTTGGTACTCTGATCTTTTACAAACTCGATCATTCCAACATTGGGAACTTAGTTCATTCCCTCCTTGTTCATTTCCTCAGTATTTTGGCACCTTCTCTGAAGGCTTGGAGGAGACTGACGAAGGAGTATTGGAAGGCCCCGAATCACGTATCACAGCGCATTTCTTCTCAAACACCATACTAATCCTATTTTATAGGCCGTCAGTGGGCGTTCAACTGCACCGTCTTCATATCCTCCGTCTTCGGTCTTTGTCTGGCAATTCCCAACTCGTATAACAGCATCCTTGTCCTCACTGCTTTCGTCGGTTTCGGTGTAGGCGGCAATATTCCGATCGATACCACAATAACCCTCGAATTCACTCCACAAAATCGACGGTACCTATTACCACTCCTCTCCATCTTCCAACCCATCGGCGTTGTCATATGTAGTGCGATTGCGTATGGATTCATTCCAAACTACTCCTGTTCGCCCAACTATTCCGAATCCGATCCCTTGCCATCATGTAACAAAGTTTCAACCGGAGAAGCCTGTTGTCGGAAATCTGATAACATGGGTTGGCGATATTTACTATACACCCTCGGCACCATCACCATCCTAGTCTTCTTCCTCCGTTTCATCGCCTTCCGTTTCCAAGAATCTCCAAAGTTCCTAATCTACAGAGGCAAAGACGAAAAGGCCGTCGAAGTCCTCAATCACGTTGCGAAGATGAACGGGACTACCAACACCGTCACACTCGAGCAACTGCAATCTCTCGAGGTAGAATCCGACTCAAGCAGAAGCGCAACACCGATGCTCGGTGGAGGAAGCAAACAGCTCCACACCACCTGGAGCCAAAAGGCCAAATTGGAATTCGATCGATTTAAGATCCTCTTCTCAAACTTCCAGATGATCAGACTAACTATTCTCACCTGGCTAACGTACATATGTGATTTCTGGGGCTTCACCGTAGCAGGTACATAAGCCCGTCTCATAGCAACCCAACCTTTCAAAAACCCACCCTAAACTAACCCCCAAAACAGGCTTCTACCTCCCTCAAATCCTCGCTCTAAAGAACGGCTCCCTTAACCTCTCCCTCCGCTACACCTACCGCACATACATCTACATCTACCTCCCCGGCATCCTCGGCGTCCTCCTCGGCACCCTCCTCTACCAGTTCCCCCACGTCGGCCGCAAATACACCATGGTTCTCTCCAGCGCCCTAATGGCCATATCCATCTTCGTGTTCAGCACGGTTAATACCGCTGCCTCCAATATCGGTCTAAACATTATGGAGTATTTCTTCCAAAGCATGTTTAACGCCGTGCTATATGGTTGGACACCTGAAGCTTTCCCAGCACCAATCAGAGGGACTGCGTGTGGGGTTGCGAGTTTCTGGGGCAGGCTTTTTGGGATTGTAAGTCCATTGATTGCGCAGGGATTGTATGCTAGAGGGAAGGAGGGGAGTGGGGAGGGGATTAATGGTGTGCTTTATTTGGCGGGGGGTGTTACGTTGGGGTGTGTGATTACGACTGCATTGTTGCCAGGGAAGATTATTGGAGGACAGAGTTTGTAGGGAGGAGAATGCGGTGAGCTTTCGTCAGTCTGGTCACCATTTGTGTACTCAATCCTTAGGATAGTCTGGTGCTTGGCTTAGAAAGGTATCCATGCAGAATTCCAGAATATAATTTCCTAACTATGCCGCAGTTTGGTATATAACCCATAGCTACGCGATGTCAAAAAACCTATGATTAGGGACTTAGTATGCTGATGTAAGACCTCGGAATTCTTGCTCATTCTTCAAACGCCATATACTCCATTCACCATACCCCAATGCTTACTCTTCCTCCTGCTCAATCAACATCCTATACTCTTCATCAAATTTCTTCATTACTAAATCAGCATGCTGCTTCTGGAATCCCCAGGCATCCTTCACCCCCCTGGTATCCGTGACAAGTCGCAACAGTTGCTTGTGATCTTTGGCTAGATCAGATGCCTTCTGCTTGAGATCCAGGTCCTGATATTGTTCAAGTTCGTCAATCCGGTGAAGAAGCTTGAGTATGTCCTGATTGTCTTTCCGTGCTGCTGCCTTTAGAGATTTTATCTCCGCATAGAATGCTTCAGCATCCTTGGTTATGTGTGCGATCCGGTCGTCCCGTTTTCCTAGTGTGTACATGTTTACTCTGAGCTCGGTCTGCAATCTTTGGATCCCATCTCCCTGGTTCTCATTGCGTCGTTTGATTTGTTCCTTCACCTAGGTATGGGTTAGTTAGATGCACATATAGGTACAGGAGGGGAATTACAATGTCCATATGGCTGCCTCCGCTTGGTGAGCGGACAACTAAATCTAGGTTAGATGACCCTGGCCATAATGTACTTCATTAAATACTCACTAGGAAACTGAATAAGATAGAAACCTGGATTTTCATATATAGAGCTCCCTATCAATTTGGGACTAGGACTTCTTTCCCTCTTTCGGCGTCTTGGTTACAGGATCTTCTCTTCTTCGCAGTATGGTGTATAAGGCTCAGACCAGCGGACATAGTCATGATAGAAGCGACAATGAAAATTGCTCAGCTCCATGCACTCTTAGCAGATGATATGTCCACAGGAGGTTTTCATCAAGTAGTCGATGGAATCGCTGGCGCAGTTTAGGTTTTGGCAAAGCGGATGCCCGATTTCGCTGCGGTTCTCCAGTATGAGTGCCATTGGCGAGAATGCTGGTGTGAGTTAGTACTTGCAGTGGAGTGCAAATTGTAGGTCGTGAGCTTTGGTCCGGGTAAACCACATGCATGCAACCCAACTAAACATACCTTTCATTGTAGTAAATAACGACCAACACAGCTCGCAAACGACCAGAGATCTTGTATATCAACCGAGAGGTGACCGAAAGGTGAGAAAAGAGTGATCGAAGAGCTATCAAAGACGCAGCGTAGATCTTGTCAAAGTGTCGTATAGGTGATTAAGTGAGAGCAGAAGAAAGAACGACAATTTAAGCTTTTAGCGTGACGTATTTCCGCGCTAGGACTATTTGGGTAGTGAAGTGAGGTTGAACGCAGTGGATAAACGAGGTGATGGTGAGACAGGGTGATAGGACTACGGCGTGGACTTGAATACTTGGATGGAATATGAGTGATGGTAGGTGTGAGGTATAGAACGGTTGGTAGTGGAGGTAGAGGTGGTGGGAATGGATGTGGTAGGTGTTCTAGGGATGACGTACATTGGTTTTGTGGGAGGTATGTATGGGAAAATAATCTTAATGTTTTCTTGAAAATGGTCGCTGCACTACCAAATTAAAGATAGATCCACTATAACCTTACGAATTTCCCCCAATATCCAATATCTTTCCTTGTTTGCTTCCAGTCAATCCAATGCCTAGTTTTATCATCTTCAAGGATCATGGAGCGATTTATACGAATGATTTTGATGCATAACGCTAACTAAAGTGGTATGCTCTCTTCGGCATATGCAGCTGAGCCCAACTTCCAAGGGTTAGTATATCTTCTCCTGAAAATTTGAAATGGGGTTCAACACTAAGTTAGGAAATGTGCTCTCTTCCGGTAATAAAATATTATAAATCCCATAACAAATGCCAACCATCTAAATCACAAAGAATCCTGAGCCAGCTCCTCTGGTATCCAGACCAAACCAAATCACATCGCATCGTAAACTCCATACCACATGAAACACATCACTCATACCCGTAGTCATTCTCATTTACCCTAGTCTCCCTCAAATCCTTCAAGAAATCCTCAAAAGCCTTACACCCCATAACGCTCCCCGTAGTCTCATACTTATTCACCATATCCCTCATATTTTCAATATGCCTCTTACACCTCGAACACACAGACATCCGATTCGAGACCAAATCCCTCCTTTCCATCCTCGAACATACCACAGCTTTGAATTCATGGTCTGCGATATTAAGTTCCCCTTCACCTCCAGACCCAAAACTCGAGCTGGACGTCCTTGACGATTGCGCAGGATAGGAAGCCGTTCGTCGCTGCCCTGTCCCACTAGTCGAACTCCTAGATAATGAAAGGGGGAAGGAGGTTAGTCGGCGATGAAGTTTCGAGGTTTGCCGTTTTGGTGGGTTGAGCGGCTGGCTGGGTGGTGACCCTGGTGGATTGGATACTGGGATTCGTGCACCTGATGGAAGTTTTCGGAATATTGTGGCGAGGCGCTGTTTAGCTGGACCACAGAGAGTGTAGGGGTTCCAGTATATTTCGTGATTATGGCCGCAGCCAGAATGACGGGTGTAGTTGTGGTAGCACATTTTTGATCGGTTGATTTAGTCCGCAAATTCTGTAACGAGGAAAATCGTATAAAACGTGTTTGAAGTTGATTCGATGTTGTTGATGGAAATAATATGTACTAAGATGCGCTCGAAGAACTAAGCAGAAGCGTAAGGATAAATCGTAAAATGGGGTATGTACTTTGACAAAAGAGGAAATATTTATATGCAGGGGGTTTGTCCTGGTGGTAGGCTATTGAGGTTGCACGGGTGCAAAAAGATCATGATTCACGTTTCTGGCGCATGATGACTTTATTTGTTTGACTCGTGCATGGAGTCAGCGTTGTTCACCGCTAGTTGCGCAAACCTTGAAGGATTCGAATCACGTGATGTGAGAAAAAATCACGTGTCTCATGAATTACTCCACTTGATTGATGTGAGCAAAGAAGATAGATTGAATTTGAAGAAAGTTTGTACTTTATTATGCATTAGATTCAGAATCAGCAAACATCTATCTACAATCAAATTGATTTATATGACAATTTCATCATGTAGAGTCCCATTCACTGAGCTGGTAGTAAATTTCGGAGTTACAAGGACTATGGTGTCAATGAAGTTAGTGTTTGCATCCAAAATATATTTCATTAGTTGCGAACTATTTATATAGAATCATATGCGTAAGATAATAAAAAGGAAGGAAGCTTCACTATGAGCAAGAGATGAGGATGATTATTTATTTTATTTTTCAAAAAAAAAAAAGTAGAAAAATGCTGCAAAAATGTACATCTATGGCTCTAAAGAATACAGAATCATCACACACGAGACTCAAACCTAGCTACATTTCCAACCAACTGGTGATCATGTTTTTGGTATTCTAGCGGTGCGAACGCTATACCAGATCTACCATGGCTGTTATTGAAATATAGGGTAAAGTATATTAAATATATATATAGAACAGCTGAGGGTCCTGAGGGTCCTGAATAAAGTGTGGCAAATGATGTAATTTTATTTACGTGCGGTGAAGGGCTTGTTTACGCGCAGTGAAGGATGTGATCACGTGCTGCGAACGACATGTTTTGTGCGGTGAGTGACCATTTCCAGAACGCGTTCTTCTTTTTCCACCTCAATTTCATGTGCAACTAAATCTGATTTGTCTACAAATCGACTTGATTTAATTCAACCACTTTCAACTTTTCTAAGTTTGCAGCTTGAGATACGAAGCACAAGCTTCCACTAATTCTACCAAAATGCGAAGAACAAATATTCATAAATTTAAATACAAAGCTGCTTTCTTGATCAATCTTCATAATTACATAGCAAAAAATACCATGTGTCGCTATTTCTCAAGCCTACTTGATTCTATAAACCCTGAATCTAAAAGCGGAAAAGCATATTCCTCATACGGCCAATGCGGCACAACAGTCGGCTAAGATGAACCATAGAAACCACCTCATCTCATCCACCTTCAAATCCTCATCTACATCAACTTCACATATTCCTTTCCCCCTTTTTGAAACACACTAAGATATAGTTATCGATATTATGCTGTGTGCCGAGTGTGATAAGTTTGCACGGTGGATCCCCTTCTATGTCGAAAACACTGGAAGATCGTACTACGAGATTGGTAATCTTTCGCGCATCTTACAGCCAGACATAAGCTGCGAATTTTGCGTGTTACTTGCAAGTATATTAACGCAGGTACCCGTTTCTTCGAATCCGAACCATAGTCTTATAGTGTTCCACAAAAGAGATATAGATGGTCGTATTGCTGCATTACGTATATCGTATCATAATGGTACGGACTTTTATTTTGACAAAAGATTCGATCTCGATGTGTATATTGAAGGAGGAAAGTATGAGCTGTTTTGAACTCGGTCACTAGAGGCTAATTGTAACCTAGACAATAACCCTGAGCTCACTGACGACGTCAGTTCGACGCTACCCTTGAGAGCAAATGATTCTCAAGTAGCATTGGATAGATTCAAGTCGTGGATCGATCAATGCTTTTTAGAGCATCCGGGTTGCAGAAAGTCTGTCGCAGGTGACATAATTGATGAAGATAGAGAGCCAATTCTTCCTTCACGGATCATCGATGTTGGTGTGGACCCAGAAGAGCAGGTCAAAGTCATCGAATCTGCGGGACTACGGGGCCGTTATTGCGCTTTAAGCCACTGCTGGGGTGCTCCCAATCAGCAACCCATACGTTCAGTCAAAGCAAATTTGACAGATCATTTGAAGGGCATCAAGATCAGCGCTCTTCCAAAAACTTTCCGGGACGCTATCAAAGTTGTTCGACACATGAGCATCCGCTTTCTTTGGATAGATTCCCTATGCATAGTACAAGACGACGAAGAGGATTGGGAGAAAGAGGCTCAACAGATGGGTACGATTTATAAAATGGCCCATTTCACGATCGCCGCCGGGGGTGCGAAGAACTCTTCTGAAGGGTGCTTCATTGGCGAAAGGTTTTTGAAGCAACCCGTAAAGATGCCTTATTACAAGTTGGACCCACCCACAGACTGGATATGGATATCCTATCCACTCGTACGCAATTACAATTCATTCCAGCCGTTAGCTCAACGAGGTTGGGTATTCCAGGAATCCCACCTTGCAAGGCGAAAACTAACGTTTATACCCAATGGTACGAACTTTGAGTGTCGTACACTAGGTGCATTCGATGAGAGACGCGTTTATTTCAAGACGTTGACATTCAATAACTGGGCATCTATGTTGTGGAACTACACTCAGGCAAGCTTGACGTATACAAAAGACAGTCTAATTGCAATACAAGGCTCGGTAAACGAATTGAAAGGTACAAGAATGGATGTCTATTATCAAGGGGTATGGGTAGGAAAGGATCCAAAAACGCTACTGTGGTTTGTATCCAGTCCGAAAGGTATGGAAGGCCTGTCTTCACTTCCATCTTGGACTTGGGCTTCGGTCACAGGGACCAAAATGCTCATAGAAGAGGATGCTGGAGATATGGATATTCTATTCCCTGAAACAATGGCAACTGTAGCATCAGTGCCTGAGTCAAACGCTCTGGTGCTGCACGGTCACCTCAAAGAATGTCGAATATCAAGTGAAGACTTCGAGTACGAGATAGACGACTATTACGATTGGCGGCTTTATCCTGAGGTCAGAATGGATTGTAGGACCAAGCGAACATGGCCCCCGAGGAAGAATCGGTATATAATCAACCCCGATTCAAGCAAAGGGGACATAGTCGGGCTGGCCAAGATGGATCATTCGGAACCGGCGACTGACTGTTCGTTCCGAAGTGCGATTATAGTATGTCAAAAAAGAGAGCAGTCACAGGGCAGTGACGAGAGTGATAATGCTGCAGCAGATCTGGAGGAAGGCAGTGATATATCAGGTACTGAAAACAACCATGATATGTCACGCACTGAAAACGACGACACTTCAAGCATTAACTCCAGTAGTAGCACACCCAAGACCAAAAGTCCACGTACGTCCCCTTTCCCACCAACCCATCCCCAACTGACCATTACAAAGAGGAATATATTACCAACGTCTCTTCCGAGCTAGTCAGTACAATCACCCCCTTTTCCAAGAGCTTACTAAATCTTACACCTAGGACCGCATTTACGCTTATACAAAAGGAGATTACGTCTACTGGGTGCTATTGCTTCAAGCCGTTCCGGATAGCGAAGACCATTTTCGACGAGTAGGAATGGGATTTCTTTGGCATATGCCTTGGGTGGATGATCTTGGGGAAAAGAAGACTTTTTATGTGGTATAGCTTGGGCATAGATCTTTCATTGCCCTTTATTACAGTACCAGAAAAGGCTGGAACGAGATGGAGCTGAGATCAAGGGAAAGTCATAACATAAACATGAAGTTAGAGAAAAAGTAATTTACCCCTGAATCATTATCTGAATGTCGGAATCTCAATTGAATGGATCAGATAGACCAACAAAGGCATCAAATACACCATTCCATCAATCCTCGCTTGAGAGGTTGTTTTCACTAAATTCCCCGATGATATGACCAGTACTGAGCGCGGCTTGCTGCGGAGGAAATGAATCAGAGTCATTCTGCGAGAAGATTGCGGATACATCCAGATTCGTGTTTTCATATGGGAATGGCTTTAAAGTGGGTATATCACTCAGACCCCAAAGGGTTAGACCATCATAATGCTGCGTATTCCCAGTACTTGCTGTTGTATGAAGTGTGGTGAAGTCCTCGAAAGATCCTTGAGAGTCAGATGTGGGGTTTTCTGGATGGTCGAGAGACATTGGATCCCCCGTAGAGTCAAGAGACGTGGAATCATTTGGAATGCCTAGTGGAATAAAATCATCTGACATTTGTGGCAAGGAACTCAAATCGGGAGCCGTGGTGAAAGTGGTTTGACGTCCATAATCTGTTGTGAGGCCGATGCTTGCTTGGATTAAGCCATAGTTTTTTTGCATAGCAATCGGGCCATTAAGATAAATTTAAGTTGAGTTTGGTAATTCGTTGGCTTTCATAGGAAATACTTCGGCGGTGCTTTTCTAAAGAACTTTCGTGGGATTATCATAACCGGATGAGCTAGAACCAATAGGCTCTGTAAGCATTTGAGCCAGCGACTTCTCAAACGCTTCTTGAATCATGCGACAGATATGAAAATGTCCATTTCCAACAGCCCTTTTTAATGAGCGTGAATACTGATTATCCTTGCTAGTGTCGAGGAAAGCCCCTTTCTCTAGAAGCAACTGTACCACGTCAGTTCGCCCTTTTACAGAAGCTGCCTCTAGTGCAGTATGGCTATCATCTTCCCTGAAACGGCTCCAAATGTTGGCATCTATTCTAGGTTCCCTAGATCGGTCGTGATTGATACTATCGCGCCTAGAAACCAGCAACTGAACCACTCTTAAGTGACCTTCCTTGGCTGCCACATTAAGTGGAGTATCGCAAGTGACACCAGAGGGAATGTCATTCGCATTGGCACCAGCATTAAGTAGAAGTTCGACTATAGAAGCGTCTCCTCCATTGGCGGCTGCAAAAGGCGGTGTAGGGCCTCGCACGCCTTGTACCGCTGCTGTATTGACGTCCGCATCTGTGTCCAGCATCAGCTCCACCAACTCTTTATCCTGTTTGAAAATAGCAGCAACGAGCGCTGTCTGTGATCCTTTGAGGCGATCATATAATGCTTCGGCATTTGGATCAGCTCCTTGTTTAAGGATTTTTGCGACAAGCGACGGAACAGAAGTGTTATGTTTTGGGCACAGCGCGATAGCTGCCCCAAAGCAGACTTAAAAATATCGCGCTTTTGGTCCAAATTGTATACTGCATCACTACTCACCCCTTTGTCAAGAAGGTAGTCGATGACAGTCATTTGTTCTGTATCAATCGCTTTAACCAGAGCCTTAACGGCGAATTTCTTGTAAATCTTCGGATGTCGTTCCAGATATGCGCCCATCAAGAGCTCGACAACAGCGAGGCCTGCGCCGCTTTCGACAGCAGCAACTAAAGCGCCGTTGTCGTCAGGATCTGCTCCCGCCTTTAAGAGATAATGGACGAGGTTTAGGTTTCTGATAGAGACGGCCGCAGCTAATGCAGACACTGGCAATTCATGCATGGGGTCATAATGGAGAAACCCAGCAGACCCAATGGGATTGTTCACCAGTGCCCCAGAACCTAGGAGTTGGTCCGCAAGCTTATTATTTTTCTTCAAGATGGCCAATGTTAACGGCGGGCGAGCGACTCGTGTG
>AJFL01000468.1:0-38533 GCA_000467735.1 Rhytidhysteron rufulum CBS 306.38 | reverse complement strand
CCGTCCACTCCACCCACTGCAGCTGCTGGCTGCTGCTGGTGCTGGCATGTGAAAGGGCGAGCGTGCACGGACAGCGACCAACGTCATGGATAAGGCTACGCGCATTCTTTCGCTTCGCCCCGGTGGGCAAATCATCGCCAATCACTCACAGCCAATCCTCATGTTCATGGCCATATGGCATATCGATCGATTGCTCTGCTGCTCGCAAGTAAGTAATTCACGCCGCCGCCTCTCCTCGCCGCCTGTCAACAACACGACAACCTCCTCGATTTTCTCTCCGTCCTCCAATGACAACCCCCCGGTGCTGCCTGCACCAGACTGCCGTTCCCTCCTTTCCCTGTTTCCGGCCGTGATAGAAGAAAGGTTGATGTGCATATGCAAACGAGGGCCAATGCCTGCCATGGGTGGCTGTATCTAATCCACTCCGTTTCTACGGCTCTCTCAACACAACACCACACCTTCCCAAGCCATGTGCTGCTTGCCGCTGCGGTTCCCAATAAATCCTGCTGCTGGGCCGCCGTGCCTGAGAGGGCGGATCCCATCCTCTTTTTACGTTATCTGAATCATTGGGGTACCTTTGGAAGACGGAGAGAATGTGATTCATCTGATGAAGAAGAGCGAGACAATAATACTGTTACCCCCTCTTTCTTTCTTGCTTCCCCATGCTATATAGATACCTACCTAACCCATACACCAGCCTATCGCATTTTGTTCCCTTTTCAGTTTGCATGTTACCTAGCAGCACCCGGGCAATAAATAATAACGCGTACAATGCAATGCCAGACAGAGATTGATTGCGCAGCGCACCACGAGTGTGGGGTTCAATATGCAGGGTCAATTCCATCAATCCATTCACTGGAATCGGAATCTGAGGCCGACCATGCAAGGGAAACCTCTTATCTGAGAAAGAGGGGCTATGTCCGGACAGTGTCAGTTCTGCGCAACAATAGACATTATTAAGAGCTTGAGGCACAACCCTTGTTAAGGCCTTCCACGCTCATGCCCATCCCATCCGCGCAAAAATGAAAAAAAAAATAAAATCTAAAACTCCCCAATCCATCGTCGAAAGCGATCGTTGGTGTTTGATATCGCCAAATCCCACCACTCATCATCCTCAATCATGTGAAAGAGCCGATCTCCCGCCCCTGTTCTTCCGTGCACCTCCAGGGCTGTCCAGGCCCTGTGGCTCGTTGACCCTGTGGCTCAAGCTTCCCCTTTCTCTATACCCTCTCCGGGTAGACTCGGACTGCAAGCAACCAGATACCTAGGCATCTGCATCACCAAGCCATCAACAAAGCGAGGTCCAAAGCCAAAGAAAGAAAAAGCCCGTCTGCCGTTATCAAGTGAAACCGAGCACGAACACACCTCCCACGCCTCGGTACGGCGAATTCGCGTGTTCCTAGGTTTGTTGCAGCGGCAAAGAAGCCCGCAAACGGTTTCCGTGCTATTGCTTCTAGCCTTCTTTCCCATGGGATGTTGCGCCACATGCAAAACTGGCTGCTCTCGAAGGATTTCAGAACTACCCGGATGATAGGGTTAGGGGGCGGCAGAAGGGGATTTTCATGTGCGCGTTGCGTGGATTAAACAGCTCAACGGGCTGGGATGCGTCACAGCTGTTGGGTTCCTTGGCTCCACGCTATGCCGTTTCTTCTTATCTTATCTTTTAATAGAACTGATTCTTGTATGCATGTGAAAGGAAGGACATTTGATGGAATTGATTGACACGAGCAGAAAGCGCTGGATCAATCTGAATGACAGTATTTATCTTGCAAGTTATCGTCCAATTGGCGTTGATAATGCTCCATTGAATCTTGGAATAAGATATCAATGGATGATTTCAAGTTAATGTCACATAGAGCCACAAGTACGGCATTTACCTCGTGTCCAAAGACGTCGTGTAACCGATATCTGCATTCCATCAAAAACTCTACTTCCAGGTACAAGTACCCAGATAGGAAAGCGGCACAAAATTAACATTTTACTACGCATATGTAGTCCGCTTTCCCCACTCTCAACACCATTCCCCTGTCCCGTTCTCACTAGTAGCCTTCATTCCAACTTCCTCCTTCTCATCTGCAGGACCTTCTCGCTCGTAAGGAACCCCTCGGCTCATATATTCGCGAACGAAGCACTATACCAATTTCTTTAGCCATGCTTTGATCGCCCCAGCCGTCTCCTCAGGAGCTTCCTCGTCTCCGAAATGCCCAACCCCATTCCCGAGGGGCGAATCGGTAATGTCTACACCCTCATCTACCCATTCCTCCCATTCCTTCTTGACATTGTAGCGTTTCCCAATAAATTCTCCACTGTAAATGAGGAGTAAAGGAATAGAGATCTTTCTCCCCGCCTTCTGATCTTCGATTTGTTGGTCATAATCCACCGTGGCTCCTGCCTCATAATCCTGACACGATGCCCGGATAACAGAGGGCTTAGAGAAGAAATCTCCGAAGACTTTCAGGCTGGAGTCAGACTTGAGTAGATCGAGAGTTTGGGGACTTTTCCCGGCCTAGATAATAGTTAGGATAAGACGTTCCTCCAAGACTTGTTTATTCAAGTGCAAGGTAGATTATATAGTAGTAAAAGAAGGAAAAGGAAAAATTAACCACACATACCCATCTCAACATCAACTCCTCACAAAACCTAGCCGGCCCATACGCCTCAATCATCCCAGTCGCGAACTCCACATTGGCAAGCATCGGCCAATGAAAATACCCCACAACCTCTCTAGGATTTTGTGATCCGCGCCATTGAACAACAGTAGGAACCTTGATTCATTCATTAGCCTCTCCCCTCATCTTTCCTTGCGAATCGCTGCATTAAGATAAACTCTATAGTGATACTTACAATATCAATCAAAGCAGTTCCCAGGATCTTGAACCCTGCGTACCCGGATACGGCTAATCGATGCGAAATCCGTGCTCCACGATCATGACCGATTAGAACTATGGGGGTTTCTGGTGATGAAGTGTCGGTTGAGGTTCTTTTGAGCAGTGTCTTGAGAGCATCTAGGATTGCGTTTCCAACGGATAGTTTGTCATGCTTTTGAAGTGGGGGACTGTTGCCGTAGCCAGGTAAATCTGGGACGAAGAGCGGGGCCGATGAAGGTAGTAAAGGTATGACCTGGAAAAGGAGAATTGTTAGATAGTGATAGGTTGTCGGTTATTCAATATTGATAGGGATGTTTACATGACGCCATCTAGAAGGGTTTAGTATAGTAGAATTAAGTTTTGTGAAGTATATACGTACTTGTATGCTGATTCGGGATACCCATGAAGAAGAACTAGAACGGGATTCTTCTCTGATGCAGATTCTAGCCCTCGAACATATGAGCACACTTGAGCTTCATTAACACTTAGTTTTTGGAAGCCCAGGGATTCGAATTTTTGATCTTGAAGAGCCATGTTCGAAGTTATTTAGTGTTACGATGTGAAGATATGCAACTGTAAATGGATATAACCAAGACAATAGGAAAGAGGCCAGGCAATGGCTCTTTAAGCAAAGTAGTTAATATGAGCTTAACTTGGACTTCTATTCGAATTTGTCAGACACGCCCTATGATCACTTAAGATCCTTCAATCCGGGATAGCTTTTGGTCGATTATGGGGCGGGGAGGTTACCGGCACATGTATCCGAACGTCCATATACAGATGACAGATGCTGATTAGTAATCCCTTATGTTTGATTGCCCACTTCCTTGCTTGCATGAAGTGTACTGTTCGATGGCGACATTATGATCCTGAAATGCGTATGTTCGACGGAAGGTGAGAAGGGCCCTAGATTACGTTGCGAGTTTTGGAGTATAAGCTATTTGTGTCTCATTAGCGCCTCATACAATTAGAATCTACAATGCAATAAGCTTTTATTAACTCGGATACATGGTTTAGGGCCATACGGACATATCGTCATGCAATCCCTTCACAAGGCTCGTTTTCTAGCCATACTTCATTGGGGACATCATTCTGATAATGAGATCTGAATACTGAGCAATTCCTTTAATATTGTAGGTGTTTGGGACTTGCTGGCGGAAATTAAAAATAGATTCTCTTTTGCAAATTGCTATTGCTATCTGCTACGCTTCAGGGTGCATCGGATTGATTCGAATTGGTCAACAAGTGGGAAAGAATTCAAGTGGTCACCTGCATTAGTTAAGGAGATTTATATGGCCCAACTTTCAGATCGTAAATTTTTGGTGATGCGTTTTGGTATTGACCTAGACACGGCGCCTGAAATGTATTTATCGGACCTTCATCATCGCAAGCAAAAATTACATGCAACCAGATGGCATGACATTCTTCAAATAGTCTTTGCCAGTCTCTGGGGCCTTCTGCAGTGTCTTTTCTTTCCATCGGAATCATTCATTCCCCCACCTACGCCCAGCCGTGATAGAAAGGAAAATGCTTAGAATCGTAACGGAGTGAAGAACCACCCTAGAATTAACATGTCAGCTATAATTAGATCCCGGTATACGTATGAACGGCGGAATCATACTGTTCTTTCCTGATTGGTATCGCTCCTCAAGAGCCTTCTTCACCGTCTTCTTGGCATCCTCCCTCTGTGAAACTTCCTTGAATGTGTCGTTGGAGACAACGCCCTTCAAGTTCTCGAGTTCGAGGGTGTAACGCGTCTAGATTTCACTCAGTAAATGATATCCAATATCCATCATTCGATCCTTCCTACCGGCATGAGGTGGTTGTAGTTGATCTGCTTAACGAAAGGCTTGACCTTGGACCTCTTCTGCTGCTTGGCCTTCGACATGCGGCGGGTGACGGTCGAGGGGTAGCGCTCGATACCGGCGACGAGAGCGTGGGGGAAGGGGTGCGACTTGTTGCCGTTGTCCACAGGCTGGATTATCACGCACTTCTTGCCGGCATAGCGGCCCCTTGTGATGATCTAGGATTTATCTGTGAGCGACACTCTCGGAATGCGCACTGGGCATTGCGGTGGTAGTAACACGTACGACAACTCGTCCGACCTTGAGGCTATAAGGAAAAACAAATTAGTAGCTGTTCCATGCTCATTATTGCTGTCCTCGAGAGCTACGGATTTGCAGATTCATGAAGCGACTTGGGCCCAATGTACGGTATGGTATCCAAATACACCGCGGTCGGCGAATCCATAGCTCTCAAAGGATGGAGATTGTGGGTGAAGGAGGACTCACAACTTCATCTTGACTATTTCTCGCGGTTCGAGGGGGGTTGATGGGTGGTCGTATTTTCGGTGTGGTCGTTAAGGTGTGTTGCAAATTGATGTGGGCGCGGAAAAACAAGCGAGCGCTCCGGCGGTGGTACGGCAGACTCTTTGTAAAGAGCTCGCACAAACGACACGGTAAATCCTCGGCTGCCCTGACGACCTCTACTCTAGTAAAGAATTCGAGACGTTTAGGAGTGTGTCTGTATTTCTATCAACATATACATGGCGACGGCATTCCCAGTTACAACTTGGATGTTGAGAACTATATTTCATGTATTCAAACTAGTAATCGAAATTTAAGATTCAAATGATACGATGGTTCAACATATGCACCGAAATTGAAATTCCCCTCCTATGCATGTCCTGCCATCAAACTCAATCATCACAACATTATGCTTCTCACTCAAACATCACTAAACGCAAACAGAACTGAAAACATATTAAGAAGTCTCGTATTAACTCATACTACACGATCCGAACAATCCCATGACCCAATCCGAAGTTCATGTTCGGTTCTTCGTACGCATCAAAAGCATTGCATCCAAAGCATCGCATCAAGAAGCCAGACCGTGACTCCTCACCTAACCGCCCATCCCATCCCATACCCAAGCAAGCAGTAATAGGACTCGCATAATCATAAGCAGGCATCGCAAAACAAAAAAAGAAACAGTACAAAGGAAAGGAAACAGGTAAAAGCAAAAATGCATCATGCCATCCATCAATCAATACACCACAACATCATCGTACACTTCGGTCAAGTAAACTTGAGTCCACTCAGCCAACTGTACTCTCCTCCTCCTCTGCTGCACGTCTGAAATAATCCGCATCATGTGCGGCATCTGTTGCTGCGGTGGGAATATCAGTGCCTAGACCGCTGTCGGTGTCTGCACATGTGTTGAGGCCCATAGCCTCCCTAACCGCCTCCGTGACCTCCTTGGTCAGCTCCTCAACGTTGATATCTGAGGCTTCTACTTGACTGGGCTCTGCAATTTCGCTCTCGGCGGGGGCTTCTGATGCTGCAGTGGCTGTGTCAAGGACCACTGTAGGTTCATCAGCGCCCTCATAGTCACTCTCACCACTCAACTCGTCAATGGTTGTGTCGGGACCGGGTATAATAGAGCGGGCAGTGGAGCCGTAGCTGGTTCGGCGGTCTACATCACTGCCACTCATGTAAGAAGATTCAGGACCGTAGCTATACTCGCTTTCTGAGCGATCGTCATAGCCGGGCGTGGTTCCCTCCATATAGCTACCAGCATAGGAGCTTGGGTTATAGCTGTGTCGACGTTCGGTGCCGGTTTCGCTAGCAGTGTCCGAATCATGATGGTCGGGTTCCATGTCGTGTTCCTCTTCGTGCTCATGGAGATTCCCAATATCTTCTTCGATTTCGTTCTCACTCTCCTCGCTCAGGACTTCGTTTTCTTTGTCTAGTTCAACGACCGCAACATTGGGACGACCAGCCCAAGAGCCCTTGCGTGCATAGTTGTTCTTGACAGTCTTAACAGACTGGCTGCGCTTCAAGCTATCATTGGAAACAGATTTGGGAACTGCCGAGTAGGCAGATGCACCGGTTGGGACGTTGTTCGTGATCTGGCTAAGAGAGAGAATGCGTCGGCTGGCGGGATTGGCAGCCTGTCCATTGCGTCTAAGTGCAGGACGAGGCTTCAATCCCATCGTAGTACCCTTAGCTATTGCACTAGGAGGCAGCATGCCATCAGCGGTTGGAGTCCCTTCCCTAGATTCACGTTGCCTCTTGGACTTGAGTGGGCTCTTTCCACCTTTCTGGAGAAGTAGAGCACGGGAATGGTCCATAATGCCATCGAGAATGCGACGTTCCAAAGCATCTGCCTTGTTTTCCATATGTTCCAACTCCTCACGTCGAATTTCGAGGGACGTAGTTAGCGATGACACCTCGCCGGTTAGACGAACTTTCTGGTTGGCAAGATTCTGTTGCTCGGCTTGAAGAGCTGCAACGATAGCGAGCAAGGAATCCTTCTCTTCTTTGAGGCCTTGGATATCGGTATCGAGCTGTTCCTTTTGGGCAAGTCTACGCTCGACAAGAAGCGCCACTTCTTCAGCCTCACGTTCCTTGGCCTCATGACCGTCGGTGATGAGTTGTGTCTGTTTGGCAACAAACTCAGTCACCTCGGCCGCAGTCCTCATCACTTGGCTGTGAATCTCGTCAAGACGTGCGAGCTGAGCACTAGCCTTTTCGTCATCGTCCGCATGATTCAGAAGCTTGTCGAGCTTCTCACGTACGTCTTGTACATTCGTGTCATCGTCCACATGCGTAAGAAGTTGATCAAGTTTCTCCTTAAGTTCTTGTACATGCGTGTGATCATCGACATGGGCGAGGAGTTCTTCAAGTTTTGCCTTGACTTCATCAACATGCGTGTGGTCATCAACATGAGTAAGAAGCTCGGCCAGTTTCTCCTTCATTTCGTTCGCATTCGTCTGATCTTCGACACGAGTAACAAGTTCGGCAAGCTTCTCTTTGACCTCATTCACATCTGTGTGATCTTCAACACGGGTGACGAGCTCTGCGAGTTGCTCTTTGACTTCGTTGGCACTTGTCTGTTCCTCGAGACGTGTAGCAAGTTCAGCAAGCTTCTCCTTGACCTCGTTTGCATTGGTCTGATCTTCAACACGTGAAACAAGCTCGGTAAGCTTCTCCTTAACTTCATTGATGTCGGCATGATTTTCGAGACGATTCAGGACTTCGGCAAGCTTCTCCTTCACCTCATTAACGTTTGCGTGGTCGTCGACATGAGTCAAGATTTCGGCAAGCTTTTCTTTCATCTCATTAATGGCTGCGTGATCCTCGGTACGAGTTAGGAGTTCTGTGAGCTTCTCCTTAATCTCGTCCACATCTGCGTGATTGTCGACATGAATGAGTATGTCGGCAAGCTTTTCTTTGATATCGTTCGCTTGCGTCTCGTCCTCCGCGTGGGCGATGAGCTTGTCGAGTTTTTCGTATACTTCATTTGCTTGTGTAGCATCGTCGGCATAACCAAGAAGCTTATCAAGCTTTTCGTGCAAATCGTTCACGCTGGTCGCATCGTCGGCGTAGCCTAGAAGTTTATCAAGCTTCTCGTGTACATCATGTACATTCGTCGCATCGTCAGCGTAACCAAGAAGCCTGTCCAACCTCTCAATTACTTGAGCATCATCGTACTTCTCAGGAAGCTCAATGGCAGGCGGCGGAGGCGGGAGAAGGGCTGGTAAGTTCGTTTGGAACTCTTCAGCACGAGCTTTTGCATCTTCCGCAATGGCGCGGACCTGCTCATCGGTAGACTCTTTAGCCTTTTGGGAATGCTCGAAATGTTGGTTGACGAGAGCTTGGATCTCCTGGAGTGTGACCATGAACCTTGGATGGAATTCAGTGACATCGCCTTGAAGCTCATTGACTACACGGAAGGTGTTTGCAATTTCGTCCCGAGTCTGTTGATGTTCGGCCTTGTCCTCTGTTTGAAACTCGTCGAACTTGGTCATTGCCTCATCCATGCGGCCAAAGACCGTCTCAGAGTCAGTCTCCATCTTCTTCGTGGCTTCTGCAAACGTCTCATTCACTCCAGTGACTGTGGCGCCGAGTGTATCAATAGTGACCTTGAGCTCCTCAGCCATAGCCTTGGTGCTTGCAAGAATCTCTTCTTGTTCGGTAGCCTTCTCCTTCATCACCTTGGCCCCCTCATCGGCTAGAAGTTGAGCATCGTCGTACTTGGTCATCAGGGTGTCGAAACGCTCGTCAAGTTTCTCTATGATGCCGGCGATGATGGCTTCCTTGGACTCGTTGTGTTTTTCCAATGTTGCGGCAGCCTTCTCGTCTTGCTCGCTTTTCAAGCCTTCAATTCCACCATGAGCCCGTTCGAACTCGCGAGTAACTGTTTCCATGAGCTCCTTCACGTCTGCTGTGACGTTGAAGTTGGTCCCAATGTTCTCTTCGAGGCTCTTGAATGATTCCTTCAAGCCTTCGATGCCTTGTCCGCCTTCAGTAAGATTGGTCTTGATTTCTTCCCTGAACTCGTCGAGTTTCGTCTTGACGGTATCGATTTCAAGCACAATATTTTCCGCTTCTTGCCTTCGGTCGTCGAATGCTTTTGCTGTGATAGCGATATCAGATTCGTAGCTGTCCTTCATCTTGTCGTGGCTGTCACGGAAATCATGAATGAGGCCGATCAATTGCTCGACGTCCGCTTTCGAAGGCATTGCTTCTGGGTCTGGCAGCTTCATCTCGTCAACCTTGTTCTTGATTTCCAGAGCAAGGATGGCCAGAGTGTCGATATCGGTCTTCGAAAGCTTCTCCTTTTCAGCTTCTGCGAGTTCTTCCTCGGAAGGTTTAGCGGCCTTCATCTCTTCGACAAGAGTCTTCATGTCATTGACAAGGACTTCGACCACAGCCACATCTCCTTTGGTAGCACCATCTTCTTGGATCTTGGCAGCAAGGTTTTCGATGGCATCGTTTGTAGTACGAACAACAGCTTCTACAGCATCGAGGTTGTCCTTGGTGACCATATCAGGGAAAGCAATTTCTTCGATCTTTGCCTTTGTGTTTTGCAACAGAGTCTCAATGGCATCGGTATCCTCCTTCTTTGCAATACCTTCGAGGCAAGCAGGATCGAAATTTGGAGATTCACGTTCACTAAATGCAGTGACAGTCGTCTGAAGTCCATTCAGGAGCTCCTCGATGCCCGCTAGATCAGCCTTCATTGCAATCTCGGCCAGGTCGTCCTTCTGTGCAATGCCAGCCAGGTCATCCTTCACTGCAACAGCGGCGAGGTCATCCTTGGTTGCAATGGCTGCCAGGTCGTCCTTGGTAGCAATTGGGGCTAGGTCGTCCTTTGTTGCCATGGCTGCTAGATCATCTTTCATTGCGACAGCTGCCAGATCGTCTTTTGTTGTGATTGCTGCGAGGTCCTCTTTGGCTGCCATTATCGCCAAGTCGTCTTTCGTGGCCACCAATGCTAGGTCGTCCTTTGTGGCAATGCCAGCAAGATCATCTTTGGTCGCGACGGCTGCCAGATCATCTTTCGTGGTGATGCTAGCAAGATCATCCTTGGTTGCAATGGCTGCAAGGTCGTCCTTTGCTGCTACACTGGCAAGATCCTCTTTGGTCACTATATCAGCCAGGTCTTCTTTCATTGCTGTACCTGCAGCAGGAGTAGGCTCGGCTGTAGTTGGAGGGGGCTGGTTCTGGATGTTCGTGTCCATAGCCTCAACCTTGAGCTGCAGTTGAGTCAACATGGCCTCCATTTTTTCCAAGTCATTACGACGAAGGGCGTCAGGGTGAATATCAGAAGCGGAGAAATTTCGGGTAGCCACAGCGTTAAAGTCTTCGGCGCGAATGATTTCGGTCCCTGTAACGACATCGTCTTCAATCTCCTCGGGTGTTGGTTCAGCAGCCTCCTCAGCTCCCTCAACACCTTCCTCTGGCTCGGCAGGTGCTTCCAGATCTTCCAGTTCTGGCTGTTCGAACTTCGCTTTGAGAAGGTCGAGGTCCTCACGAATGGTGGCAATGCCTTCTTTCAGGGTCTCGAGAATGTCGTTAGAGATGGTCACGTCAAATGGCTGCTTGACATCTGCACGTAAGCTCTCAATACCTTCGTTGAGCGCATCGATGATTTCTCCTGTTGCAGCCATTTGGCGCTCGGGGTTCTCAATCTTCTTCTCCAGATGGGAGCGAAGGTCATCGAGTCCAAGACGAATGGTGTCGAGGACTTCTTCTGTATCTCCCCGGGAATGTACACGCGCCAGTCCAGATGCGACAGCCTGTCGAATTTGTTCAATCTCTCCACGGAAAGCTTCAAGAAGCTCCTCGTTTACTCCACCGGATTGTGTTTGAGATCGAATATCATCCAGGCCTACCCTGAGGGCTTCCAAGATTTCTTCCTTGTCGGCAGCATCATTGGCTTGAACTAAACTGGTACTCAAGGACTCTCGGAGTTGTTCAAGTTCGCCGTGAATGGCCCCCAAAGTTTCCTTGGAAGAGTCGTCCTTTTCCGCAGCAATCTGTGTACGAAGGGCGTCCATCTGCTCTCGCACAGAGTCAATGATCTCGTCCTTGTCTGCAGCGCTGCTTGAGCGGACCAAAGTCGAGGCCAGGGTCTCTCGGAGATGCTCAAACTCTTCTTTCATAATAGTCATTGCCTCGTCATTTGAACCTGGAAGGAAATTGAAGTCTCCTCCAATTCTGGCATGAATGCCATCGAAACCGGTGTTGATGTGTTCGACGATCTCATCCTTGTGGTTTGCGTGTCCGGATAAGATGACCTCTTTCAGCTGTTCAAACTCAGCCTTCATCGCTTCGTTCATGTCATCATTATTCTCAAAGTCAAGACCACGGCTCGTCGTAACTTGTGACCTCATGCCTTCGAATCCAGCACTCAGGGCCTCGAGGATTTCCTCTTTCTCCTTAGCGGCAGGAAGGAACTGGGAGCTGAGTTCCTCGTGAAGGTGCTCAAATTCAGACTTGATGTAGGAAAGCATGTCGCCGCGGCTCAATTCGTGGTCACCGCGTGGACCTTCTGCAACGAAGCCTTGGACATCGGTTCTGAGTCGCTCCAGCTCTGCACGCATGGTGTCGACAATTTCGTCTTTGCCGGTAACGTCCTGAGCCTTGTCGACGTACGACTCGATTTCGGCTCGCAGGTTCTCCAGACCATCTTTAACGGCATCCAATACCTGTTCTGTGTCGCGTCCATTGGCAGAGGAGTATGACTGAAATTCTGTTCGCATGTCACCGAGCAATTCTTGGAGTCGCTCCAGCACCTGTTCACTATAGCCTTGGGATGGAGCTTGGGATCCTTCAAGACCAGTTTTGACCGCATCGAAGAGGTCGTCCCTGTTGATCTCGATCTCCCTTGGGCCATTGAGATCCTGTCCTGCAAGAGCCTCCCTGACCGCCTCGAGAATATCTTCCCTGGTGATGCCTTGACCCTGGATAGCTGACGGGTTTAAAGAAGGTTTAAACTCCTCGAGGCACTCTCGCACAGCCATAAGAACCTCTTCACGCATCTCATGAGCTTCGTTGATGGGAGGAGGAAGCTTGTAGTGTTCGAAGGCTTCTTGTATGGTAGACATGATTTCCTCCTTGCTGATACCACCGGAGCCACGATACTCACTGAGGCCTTCGCGAAGGCACTCGAGGATTTCGTCCCGCTCCAGGCCAAATTGCTCAAGCTCGATTTCTGGTTTGTATGCTTCGTAAGCTTCCTTGACTGCATTGAGGATAGCCTCTTTATCCAAAGCTTGGGTGGCTATTTGCTGGTCGTCCTCCAGCCCACGTTCGGCTAAAGCATGCTTGACTACATCATAGACCTCCTGGTTATCGACAGTGTTTCTCGTCATGGTTGATACGTTGGATTGGCGTCGCCTCTCGCGCATGACATTGTCCATGTGCTCTTTGACTTCGGCGAGGCCCTCTTGGATGATCCTTGCGATATCTTGATGGGAGCTACCGTTCTCCAGAGCCGGCACGTCTCTGTTGGCCTCCTGAGCTTCTTCGATCTTTCGAGCCAGGTCTCGTCCCATACCAAGGACTTCGCCCCGGAGATCTCGTACCAGTGACTTTGTCTCTGCACTCATGCCACCATTCTCAGCCACACTGTCTTTGATCTTTTTGAGATACTTAAGCATCTCATCGCTCACAAAGTCAGCTGCTTTCGGGCTGGAGAATGGCTTCTGAGAATCGAATTCGCTAAGAGAGCGTGAGAGACCCCCGGACCGTGGTGGCATTAGACCCTGATTGTGAGGACGGCCTTCTTTGATGAAAGTGACAAGTTCTGTAACCTTTGTCGCCGTTTCACCGGTCGCTTGCTCCACCAGCTTTTGGAGACTGTTGATAAGTCGCTCCTGTCCATCCTTGGTCACCATCTCTCGAATGATCTTCTCAAGCATGGCCACACTAGCAGCACCCTCGACGGAATAAGGATTTGGACTTCCTACTCTTTCGTCAAAGAGGAAACTGCCCGGAGAAGATAATCGAGGCAAAGAGAATCCCTTGGGCGGTGGGGTAGCTGTGGGATCCTTGGCCCCAAAGCTGCTCGATCGGGACATGTCGCCGAAACCCAGATGGCCAGTTGTAGAGACCTGGTTGACAAGCTCCTTTAGGCTCTTCCGGATATCCTCGTCACGAGAATTGGTCGCTTCTTTCAGGCTTATCAAGTCGGTGGCATTGTCCTTACTCCGGCGACTGAGCTGAGACATCTCCTTTTGAAGGTTCAAGGAAATTGTCGTGAGGCTCAATAGCTGGTTCGATATTGCATCGAATGTCAATGGTGCCTTTGAGTTAGGAGAAGGAGTAGGAGTAGTGTGGGAGTTGTGGGAGTTGTGAGAATTGTGGGTGATGTTGGACAAAGGCGGGTCCAAATGTTCTCGTGGGATCTGCATCGTCTGTAATGCAAGCATAGTCGCTGAAGGTGGAGTGTTCTCTCCGAACATGGTCTTCTGGTGTGCTCGAGTCGCAGCACGCAGACCAGCCGTGTCCTTGAGCACATCTCGTTCTCGGTCATGACTACGGTCCCGTTCTCGACTAGGGGGCGTCGGTGTTCCTTGTCGAGTTGGCGAGTCTGTGAAATAGTCCAGGTCTCTTCCCACATTCGGAGAACCGCCCGACCTCGTCACTGGTCGTTCTGGTGATCGCTCCGGTGACTTGACTCCGTCGAGGAAACTTCGCAAGTCTTTGACGCTCGTATTCTGTAGTGACTGCATGCGCTTGTGTTGTGCACCTTTGATCAACGATCGTTCTGGTGACTTCTGTGGCATGGGGTTAGTGACGTATGAACTGGCATGCATGCTTTCGCGGGCTCGCTCTTCTAGTGCCTTTGCTCTGTCTGCAATGGCGGCAGACGTATTCGGACGAGTAGTCAAACTAGGCGAGCCCGGGTTCAGAGGCAGCGGTGGCGGGCAACGTTCTGGGTCTGAGCTATCCCACCTGCGAAACCAGCGATGATTGATTAGCGGCATTGATCATTGATGGTGTCGGTATGACGAGGAATTGTTGTTTGTTGTCAACAATGGGCAAGGGACGAAGAGACATACATTGGGATAGACTTCCTTCTTGAATCTGCAAAAGAATGCTGGAGCTTGACAAGCTCACGGTCGCGCGAATCCTCCCTGTCTGTGGAAGGCATTGTGATGGGTGTGGGTGGTGTGGGTATTGGGTATCGATTAGGTGGTGTCGGAATGTAAGGTGGGAATGGAACGTCAATATTCGTGAGCAGTTCGTCGTTCAGATCAATTGCATTAACTCAATGGCAGGTGGAGGGGCGTGCCAGCGCGTGCGAGCGACAGTGGGAAGAGATGGAAGGAAGTATGGAGTATAGAGAGTATGGATTGGGTGGATTGGGGTTGTGAAGTGGGATGTGAGGGAGAAAGCGGGTTGAGGATTATAAAAGGCGGTGATATACTGAATGCGTTGTTGACACCACTCCATGTTGCTTTCCCCTGCTCGGTTGCCCTGAACAACGAGCCAAAGCACGACGGCACCCGTGCTTTCGCTCGCAGCCGGCTTGGAACAGCCTCTCACAGTCCGCAACGTTGCAAGCATCTGCCTGCTTTTTGTTAGGGCACATCGTCATCCAATAGTGTGACTGAAAACAAGGAATTGAGCGTTTCTGCGCCGTGCCTGTTTTGCATCGCACGCTCCATCCGATCGCCAGACGAGAGGCTCGTCAAGTGCTGCGACTGACCGCTGCTTGGGCCGTGCCGCCGCCAAATCTGCCCGATTGCTTTATCGCTGCTCTGTGCTCGGCTGCCCGTCCACTGCCCGTCCACTGCCTCCTCGCGCCAGCCTTGCTCCTTACTCAGCGCCCCCCGGATCTACGTTTCGCCGCGCCAAAACGTCAAGCTCTCTCACCCGCCGCCGCAGCTTCGTGGTGGTACCTGTACGTATATCACTGCAACCACCCCACAGCCGCCTTGTTGTCCTCGTCCCTCTCCACCACCCCTCTCGTTCCATCCTCTTGCCTCTCAAAACGCCTCTTCTCCAATTTCACCACCGTCCCCTCTTCTAGGACATCGTCATGGCCGCTCCGGACAACGCAAAGCGGATAGAGGAGGCGCAGAAGCTCGCAAAGACCACACCGGCAAAGGCCGAGGCCATCTACAAGGACATCTTGTCCAAGGACCCGGGATCCAACGAAGCCGCCGTCAAGAACTACGAAACCGCGCTTGTGGGGCTAGGAGAGGTGTATCGGGATCAGAAGAAAGTCAACGAGCTCGCCGAACTCGTAAGGCAAACACGGTCTGTGCTGTCATCATTTGCAAAGGCCAAAACCGCAAAGCTAGGTACGGGGTTCTCTAGTCGTAGTGATTTCCTTCAGGTCCCCTTACTGACCCATCTTGTATAGTGCGGCAGCTGCTAGAACTATTCACCTCCATCCCCAACACCACCGACATCCAAATCTCCGTCACCAAATCATGCATAGAGTGGGCGATATCAGAACGCAGAGGCTTCCTACGCCAGAACCTCGAGACCCGTCTTGTATCCTTGTACATGCAAAAGCAATCGTACTATGATGCACTCACCCTTATCAACAGCCTCCTGAAGGAACTTAAGCGATTAGACGACAAGCTCGTCTTGGTGGAGGTTCAGCTTCTGGAGTCTAGGGTATACCATGCTCTGGGGAACGTACCAAAGGGAAGGGCTGCTCTTACATCTGCCCGGACGTCGGCAGCCTCCGTCTACACACCTCCGTTACTACAAGCCGGTCTGGACATGCAAAGTGGTATGTTGCACGCAGAGGACAAGGACTTCAATACAGCCTTCTCCTACTTCATTGAAGCTATGGAGGGTTATCACTCGCAAGACGAGTCACAGAAAGCCACATCAGCACTGCAGTACATGCTGCTTTGCAAAATCATGTTGAATCTCGGTGATGATGTTACCTCGCTTATGACATCCAAGCACGCTATTAAATATGCTGGCAAGAGTCTCGACGCAATGAAGGCAGTCGCCCGCGCACACACGAACCGTAGCTTGGAAGAATACGAGCAAGCACTCTCCGATTACCGATTCGAGCTTGGCGGCGACCGCTTTGTTTCTAGCCATTTACGACGCCTTTATGACAATATGCTCGAGCAGAATCTTATCAAGGTCATCGAGCCATTTAGCAGGGTGGAAATTGATCACGTGGCCAAGATGGTTGGTCTTGACACTCAACAAGTGGAACGAAAGCTCTCTCAAATGATCTTGGACAAGGTCATCATTGGTGTATTGGACCAGGGTGCCGGATGCCTGATCGTGTATGACGAGTCTGAAAGAGATCAAGGCTACGATGCAGCTCTCGACACCATAGAGAAGCTAAGCAACGTAGTGGACGTACTGTACACAAATCAAGCCTCACTGCTTGAGTAGAGTGCAAGTACTATATCCTGGTGTGTACTATAGCATAGATAGTCTGCAACATCCCAGACAAAGCCACAAATCATGACAGATAATGTTCAACCAAGCCAAATGATCAACAACGAAATGACTACTCGTGCACACCCCTTGTAGGGCTGAAACACTTCCAGGTGAAACCTAGTAGTGTCTACCACTGCATGAAAATCATGCGGACCGGCTACATCCCTGAAACCTTCCCGCTCCTTTGACATTAACCCACTGAGCTTATCGCTGCACTGAGGACCAATTATCTGTGGATTTTTGATGTGAATTTAAAGGTATTAAGAGATTATCTAGATTCTAAGAAATTATCAAGCGTGCCTGAGGTATCCGGCCTGTAGCAGTGACGACGCGAGTGGTATCTCGAATACTAAAATGAAAAGAGATGAAAAGCAAAAAAATGGCAAGAGAAAGACAACCCCCGTTCAACACACAAACCTACCACCACATCCCCATAGAAAGCCCCAAAGCTACCACCACCGCACTCATCATAGATGAACCAACCATACTCCCCGAATTCCCAATCTCTCCGCTCCCCTTCCCATTCTCACCCACTTGCCCACCACCATGATTACCATTATTGTTTCCTCCATTTCCACCTCCATTGCTCCCACCAACCACAACCTGACCCCCCAAATACGGTTGCTGAGGTGGGTTATTCACACTCGCCAACAACTGTTCAAAAGTCAAAAGCTCGTTTTCCAACTCCACACAATCAACCCTCCCTCCATTCTGATTCAACGGTCCCGGTTGTGGTTTACTTAGTAACTGACTCGAGCCAGGGAACTCGGATATAGAGTTCGTGGTGGAAATAGGAAGGTTAAATATCGTGTAGAATTCCGACCCGTTAAGTCTGAAGTTCTGATGTATGGAGATGTTGTAATTCCCCCTGACATCATCACCACCTTTATTCTGACCATTCCCCGCTAAACAAGCCGGCCATTCGTAATTCACATGTTTAACCGTAGACCCGGGTTCCTGGGTTAGGATATCTGCCAACGGTGCCGTACTACCCGTAGCATTTGAAATCGTGAAGTTCTTGTTGAAGGTGTTGGAGGTGAGGAAGATGGTTATGGAGTGTGTTTGCGAGACGTCGGAGGAGGAGGATGTTTGTGGGAGTTTCCCGTTTCCGGAGATGTCGAGGGCGAGTTGGAGGAAGTCGCCGCCGAGGGGGGTGAAGGGTTGGGGCTGGTGGGTCGGAAGTGCGTTAGGTTTAGGTATTTGTGGCCGTTTTTTCGGGAGGGGTGGAAGAGGGTTGGGAGGTGCGGGAATAGGGAGCGGAGGGAGTGGAGGGGGGAGGTTATTCGATTGGATTGTTTAGGGGGGGACATGTGGAGGGAACAGATATTCGTGATGATTGTAGAAAAAATGATCAGACTTGAGGAAATAGGGAAAAAAAAGACATACAGCATCTATTATCGCCAATCCAGGCGTATATATTTGTCCATTGACAATAGTAAACGCACTTGTATCCGGCTGTCCATTATTCCCATTCTGCGGCGCTGCCCTTGCTTCCCTCCAGAGTCCCAGCAACGAAATGAGCAATAAAGCGGGAAAAGAAGCTATACTTCCTCTCCCCATATCTCCAGTATAACGTCACGAGGTATCAATGATCAAAAGACCCGAAATGAACGCTGCCTGAATTCAACAGCCTGTGTAAGAGAACTCGGCAGCCAAAATATGGGGGCATGGCTCCCTCAAATGCAAACGCTGCGTCTGTCCTTGAGGGTCAGGTTAGCACGGATACTAATGCATGACAGTTCCGCTATCAAGTCTGGATGAAGCATCGACAACACGGGTACGCCCTGCCGGTACCGAGCGACGTGATTTGATCGTGGGCTTAGCATTGTGGCTAGGGTGGTTTGTCAAATCAGGTTCTCGGGTCGCGGAGGCGTGATACGCTTTGTGATTGATCGTCCGGGCTGGATGGTGCCCCTCATAGGGTTACAGATTGAGTTCAAGGAGGTGAACGATGATGGATCAGGTTTAGCGGGTGCGTGGGGCGGGATCTTAGTAGAGGCATATTCGGACGTCAGTTGGTCTTCTCTTCTACCCTTCTCCTTCACCATATAATGGGATATATAGGTCAGTTGATCGTTACGTTGTCGTAACTCTTTGCCTGACAATTCCATCATAACAATCAAGGCTGTCGACATCGTTGGACTCGAGTTCTGGGAGTGCACATGTACGAACCAAGTGTTGCTAAAAATGTCTTTATTGGCTGTTCCTCCGTCTTCCGGAAATTTGAACAAAATTCTTCTTTCCCACTCTAAGTTTTGAAGAAGGATCACGGAAGCCGTTTTAGACTGTGGCCATTCAGATTAAGCTATTTCGCTTACGATTCGTCAACGACATAGTGGTCGTGTAAGACGGATATTCGGGACGAGCATGCACATCACATGTAGGGATACCTATCCTTAGTTCTGGTTGAATTTCTACTTCTTTGAGCTGTTGCTGTTCTCACGACATCGAGCTTCATTTAAGCTCCATTTTAGTGGAACACAATGAATACTTTATAGAGGATAGGAATTGGAGGGTCGATCGCTCGGCCTTCGAAATGATTTTGATGGATACACTACATAATATATTTACTCTCACCAAGCCCATACCATCTACTGTGGGCATACTGCCTTCAATTACACCCTTTCATGACGTTATCCCACTAAGGAGTCCGCAACATCTATCAAGTACATAGCCGCCATCGCAACCACGACCAAAACCAAAACAATCAAGCAACGCCTAGCAAAATTCCAAAATTGCCATTCTAAACTCTCCAAAACAAAGCCACATACCTTTAAATTCAAACTTCAAAATAAACTTCGTATCCCCACAAAATCCCACCAACCCGGATTCCCTCACCACTCACCCCCTTCCCCCTCAGATAAATTACCTCCCTCCGAATTCCCCACCAACCCAACCCCCAACCCTCACAAATCTCCAAAACAATCTATTTTCATTTATGTGAGGGTAGTCGGAGTGGGAATTGTGAATACTTTCCTATTCGGGGAATGCGTTGAAGACTGTTGAATTTAAGCTTAATTGGACAAGCGGGTTGGATGTGGGGGTCTTGGCTTTTCGGTGGGAAGGGGTTGAAGGTGGTGGATTAGGTAGGGGATTTTGTAGGTTGGTTGAAGGTATGTTTAATGAGAATTTTGATAGTGGTTTCGGAGGTGTTTTGGGGGCATGAGGGTTTGTTGCATGCTCTAGTAATGAGGTGGGAAGACGGAGCGACCTTGGACTTGAACAAAACCAAAACCTTTCAAATATGAGGCCTGAGCAATTCTTGCTATTGAAATAATCGTTTCGTTATGAATTTGATAAGAGTCTAGTAGGCCAAGCTTGGAAACTTATTCTGCATTACATCCAAGCTGAGGGAATAATAGTAGACGCCGTGGCCCGTTCTGCTCATGATATACTACCGTTACAAAAACATGGAAGGGCTAATTGAAATCTTCATAACCAGCCCATCCATCATTAGCACAGTCAAAGGCTTACTGAAGTTCTTCAGTTTTGCCTCTCTTTCCATCTCGATCCTTTTCACCTTCACCTTCGACTTCCAATTTCCTCTTTCCTTTTCCACTATCATTGGTGCTCGCCTCCGGTGCCTTTGCCTTCTTCTTCACCAGTCCCGAGAGATCATTGGCAGCCTTTGTCGCCTCTTCAAGCTTGGCCTTTTGCGTAGCTGGGTCGGCGCCAAGCATGCTTCCTAATATACCACTGAATAGTGACGGATCCATGCCTTCAAGTGGGTTCTCTGGTTGTTTAGTAGGATCGGCGAGGAGGTCAACAAGCTACAGAATGTTAGTATACCTAAGATTCCAGAGTGTAAGGAGTTCAACTTACCCGTTGTCGCATCTCTTCAAGCATTTCTGAAACGTCAGTAATTTCTTTCTTCTTTTCAGATTTCTTCTCACTGGAAAGAGTCTCAAGAGTAGCCTCCTCCTTCTTTACACGAGCTTCAAGGCTTGCAATCGCTGCTTGCATCTCATCGCCGGCTTCCTTTCTCAGTTCCATATCCACTTTGGCCTCTTTTGCCTTGTCGCTACTGGCGGAACCCGCTTCCTGCTCACGCTGTGCTTCTCTAACTTGCGAAACCGAGGCAAACTCAAGAGCTAGGGAGAGTTTGTAGTGCGCTTCGGCCAGTACTGAGCTCTCCAGTGGCAGCAACTGTTTGCGCAATTTCAAAGATTCCCGGGAATCTTCAATGGCGTCGGTGAAACGTTCATTCTCGAGCGAGATTTCCACAAGAATATCGTACGTATCTGCCAGGCGTTCCTTCACTTTTCGTATCTCAGGTGTATCCGCCTCGTTACCACCTGGGCCCCCATCTACAGTATCCTGACACTGTAGCAGTTCTAATTGTCGCATCAAAAGTATACGCACAACGTCGAGAGTCTCGTAGGCAGTGGCCAAGTCATCGCCCTCTGCCTCTTCGTCTTCTGCAGGACCTTCTTCGCCATCGTTTTCCTCGTCTTCAGAATCAGACCAATTCTCCATTCCTGTAAGTTGGAAGTATGGCTTGGACTCTGCGTCTTCTTCCTTTTTATCACCTCCTGCAGCTTGTGCACTAGATCCGCTCGCAGCTGCGCCAGAACTTCCCTCACCGGCATCTACCTTCTTCTTCTTTTTCTCAGGTTTCTTCTCATCTTGTGCAACTTTGCCGCCTAGAACATCGCTCTGGGCAATCGCAACTTTGTATAAGCATCTTCCGTATAAGAAGAGTACCTCGGCGTTCTCATTTTCCATTTCGCCCTTCCATTGGGTTTGCAATTGTGCCGCCTCGGAGTAGATATCTACAGCCGCATCGTAGTTTTTGAGAGAGTATTGAAGGTTTGCAGCTGTGATGAGCTCATCGATCTTTGCTTGCTCGGGAGCAGGAGCCGTGGTGGGTTCGTTGGTGGGCTCGGTCATTTCGAGCGTCGAGTAGGGTGATATTGCGTAAGTTCAATAGGATGCAGTTCAATGCACGTATGCGACTGCAAATGAGTATGTGCGTAAAGTGTGTAAGATGTTGGTGTTGTGGGAGTGTGTGTGTTGACGGAAGCTGGCTGATGCGCCCGCGGATAAAAGATGGGCGGAAGCTTGGGCCACCCTCCGCGCGTGGTCGCGACTTTCGCGTCACCGCGTCTTTCAATTAACTCAACACCACTCTTTTTTGTATACATGACCATTTTCCTCACGCAAAAATGGCACAAACGACGTTACGACCTGATGAGCCTGCAGCGACCCCCGCGAATCCAATTCCATCTTCCTCGCCCGCCTTTGGAACTCCACTCCATCCTATCCCACCCCGCAGGACAACGGCAATACGGCCGCCGCCGATGCTGAAGTCTGCTCAGAAGACTACTGTACTGCCGATTATATTACCACCTGCAACTTTGCGGCCGCTTGCATTCCGAACCTTCACGAAGAAACATAATCTTACCCTCACCTCATCGGCGTTGGCGGCTTTGGCAACATTCATTGGCAGACACTGTGGTTCAGGATGGCGAGAGGAAGGACTTGCAGAAAAGGTGCTAGAGGAGGTAGCGAAGAGCTGGAAAAAGGGCGGTGGCCAAGTGATCGTCGAGGGGGAGGGTGAAATGTTGAAGCATATATTAAAAACGCTGGAAGGCAGTATGAGTGGTGGGAGAATAGTGCATGGCTCTTCTCTCAGTCGACATTCAAGCATGACCGAAGGGAGTGCAAATGGCCTTGATCTAGGAGCGGTTCAAAGACCTCCAATTGATACCCACCAGAGCTTTGGTATGTCAAGCCTAGAAGTGAACGACAAGGACGAGGAAGAAGAGCAGTTGAAGGATCCAAGAGATTGGATCAAAGTAATTGGAGCTTTTGAGCAGCCGAGACTGTTGTATAATATTGCACATAAGCATTTCGAAAGGTGTGTGTTCTGCGGATTGACATTGCTAAAGTCAAAAGTAAGAAGCTTACTGGAACAGCTCTGCCATCAAACCCTCCCTTTTTCCTCCCCCATCCCATAAAACCACTGTCTTCCGCCAACGTTACCACCTTGTCCATCAACGAGTCCTCCGAAATGAAACGTTTCAAGCACCCTCGTTTTCAGGAGCCCGCTCTGCTGCTCTGAGCCGCACAGCGTCAATACCAATCTCTCAGACCAATACCATCACCCCGATAGCTAATCTTTTAGGACGGAATGGGAGCACACACCTGCTCCTCGGTCTTTTAACAGTCTCACCAACAGGCACGTTGGCTCTATCAGATCTAACCGGCACAATAAGCCTTGATCTCCAACATGCTCGTCCCATCCCCGAGAGTGGAGCCTATTTCGCCCCAGGAATGATCGTTCTTGTTGACGGCACATATGAAGAAGACTACGGTAACCCAACGTCTGGATCCTCATCAGCGCTTGGCAATACAGGCGGAATAGGAGGTACCATCGGCGGGAAGTTTATTGGATTTTCCGTAGGCCATCCACCATGCGAACGACGGGCTACAACTCTTGGAGGTAGCACAAGAGATAAAGATAGCATTAGCGGACCGGCCTTTGGCTGGACAGATTTCCTTGGTCTGGGCTCTGAGCGAGCAACTGGCGCTCGAATGTCTCGAATAGCCACCAAATTGATGCCCTCGGATTCCTCAAACAAAGTAGTGATAGCATCCGACCTGCACCTGGACGTTCCATCAACCCTCTCCTCTCTCCGCACGCTTCTCAAAACATATATCCCTGACGCATCCGACCCCTCGCCAACCTATCCCCATGCAATCATCCTCATGGGAAATTTCTCCTCAAGAGCAAGCTTAGCTGGTGTCCCCGGCTCTGGCTCCATAGAATATAAAGAACACTTCGACGCACTCGCCGCAGTGCTATCCGACTATCCCACCCTCCTCGCACACACGACTCTCGTCTTTATCCCCGGTGACAATGACGCCTGGCCTTCCGCTTTCTCAGGTGGCTCAGCAGTCCCTCTCCCCCGGAAACCTGTCCCCGCCCTCTTCACCAACCGCATCCGCCGCGCCGTCGCCGAAGCTAACCGCGAGGTCTGGGGCGCTGGTGGAAGAAAAGGTGGAAAAGAAGGCGAGGTGATATGGGCAAGCAACCCAGCCCGACTAAGCTGGTTCGGCGTAAGAGGGGAGATGGTCCTAATGCGCGACGACGTACTAGGCCGACTCCATCGAACAGGCATCCGATTCGGGAAACCAGATCAAGAGGACGAAGAAATGGCCTCTACCCCCGCAGCATCAGGCGCCCTTCCTCTCACCGGTGCAGACGCGGAAACCCAACCCATGGATCTCGATCCTCCTGTTGTTGCCCCGGCAACCTCCACCACCGAAATTGACCACGACATCGCGACCGCAAGGGCTCTAACACGCACCCTCCTCTCCCAAAGCCATCTCTCTCCTTTCCCGCTATCTGTTCGTCCCGTCCATTGGGATTACGCAGGCGCATTGAGTCTCTATCCCCTCCCTTCTGTGCTCGTGCTCGCAGATTCCGAGGCCCCGCCTTTCGTGGTCAGGTATTGTGGATGTGTGGTTGTGAATCCGGGATGCTTGGATGAAGGTAGGGGGAGAGGAAGAGTCGTAGGACGGGCGAGGTGGGTAGAATTTGATTTGGCGAGGGGAGGTGGGGAGGTGAGGGTTGTTGGGTAGACCAAGCGTCAGTGTTAGATAGATGCCTTGAAGGTAGGAGGGATAGAGATTTAATAGATGATAATAATGATGTGTCTTACACCCAAACATTCAACTACATTTATGAAATCCCTAAGGTTCACACTATCTTACCTTTGTGTTACTTTAAACCATGCTGAGTAACTAAAAGATTTTATACCCAATCCAATCCCCTTATTCCATCCCATGTATAAGCATCATATACAACCAATGTTTCACATACACAACAAAGCATGTATTATCTATATACCCTTCAAACTCCTTCTCATCTACAAAAAATAAAAAAGATTCCCTTACTCTAGTTTCTCTTACTCTGCTCTTCATCAGCGACAATCAAACACCAAAGGTTCTAAGTTATTGAATCAAGATAAGTGGTCTGCGAAGGTGTTTTATTCCTTAGACCTTCACTATTTAGGTATCTATATACCTATGTCCTAATTCTCTGGCTTCCATCTCTACAATCAACATCTGACCCCAGCAGCAGAGAAGACACGCAGCCAAACAAAAGAAAAGGCTAAAACACGTAAAATCAAGATGCAATTTGAATCATAGACGATGACATGCAGAGGAGAGGCCCAGCTATTCCCGTTATTCCACATGCTACTGGTCATACATGTCTTCTCAGTGACTATCTGCTAGATGCTGACGATACACGTTCAACGTTCCAAAAACCACCTTCCTTGAACACCCCGAAAAACACAAGAAGTACTCGCCCGTGCTCCCGTGAGTTATCATATGACTATTAAGAGGCTGGACATTTCGGTTAATATGAATGGTAGTGGAATAATGGCCGCAGCGGACATTGCAGTCCCAGGTACCCTCCCGGACCTCTTCTGCCGCCTGGATAAGAATCGAGACCTCGGGTTCGATTGTTCGATTGGTAAAGGTTGAGCAAGAGTGCGAGCATCGCCAAACGGAATAAATTAGGCGCCATATGAAGAGGCGTCCAGATCGAAGTAAAATATCTTCTGAAATGCTTTAGCCAGCGTGGGGTTTGTGCTACGTGCTGCTCGGTGGTTTCGGCCGGTCCATAAGGATAACATCCTGTAGAGGTCTATTTTCGTTAACTCGTCATTAGTTCGCTGGATACAGTTCTCGGTCTGCATAAGATGGGCTTTTTGTTGAAGCGATAGGGGACAAGGTGGGACGAATGGCCAGGTTCAGGTTCATGAACTGGATCCCCGTCGAGTATGCTCAAAATAGCTTCGAGGGCCCGCTCTTGTGGTCGGGTAACACAAAAATAGTGAATAAGGCTACACATTTTGTGTAGTATTGCTGCAAGACTATAACTTTTTGCAAAATGGAGAATGCCTGGCAATGGAAGCCAGAGGACCTGTGATAGACAAATTAGCCCCTGGATATCGAGTAGTGTCATAGAGGGCCACCGTTCCGATTAAACGTGGATCCCGATACCCCAAGATATCAATGAGACCATTGCCCTGTAGTATCCGTCCTTGAAGATCCACAGAAGCTTTCGAATTGGATTTATTTAGGAGCGAAGTGAAACGAACAGTAGTGGACGAGGAGTATTCGATATCATAAAATATTTTGTCAAGATCATGCTCAGTGGTCGGGATTTGAGAGGTTTGCCGAACACGGGGTTCCTCCAGGTTTTCGGGGCAGTCCGTCATTTCTTGTGCCAATTCGAACACAAAACGACTTTCCACTTCAGGAGGGTTCGTACTAAATCTCAGAAATGTAGGTGGACATGTCGGCTGGGTTTGAGATGGCGCTTCGGATTCATGATGACCTCTGGGTTTCTTCTTGGCCTGAGTGGGCCCCTTATCCGCTTTGCGCTTCGTAGGGAGCCTTCCCTTCCGTTTTGCTGACATACCAACATCGACATCATCATCCTCGTCCTCATCTCCCACCATGCCTTGATCCATGTATTATTGTTTCTCTTCGTCGATGTCTGGATAAAAGATATCCGAAGCGGCGGAGTCGGATGGATCAAAGGTCGGATAGCCTTCGTCTGCAAAGTTGTATCCAACGCCTTGACCTCTCCCATGCATTGAATATCGTGGGCATGAGGGAGATCCACGCTCAGCATTGAGCTCATCTGTTGTGGGGGATCTAGTTTCGTTCGGCTGACTGCTGCGAGTGGTCTAGTCTCAAGGCCGAGCTCATCACCTGCCTCTGAAGAACTAGACTCTGATGAAGAGACTACAAAAACACTGAGTGTCTTCTGTTGTCGATTAACATCCTTAGACCGCGCAGAGGTTCTGGACACTGAAGCATTGGATGTGGGCCGATTAGGCTGCGTACCAACATCCAATCTTGGTGTAGGAACATTCGAAGCATGAGGTCTCTGCTCGAGGGAACCTGGCTTCTCACCAGATCCCTTATCGTGATGGGCTTGGTGATCATCTTGATTGTGTTCTGAATGCACAGCTGCAAGGTTCAATGCAGAAGCACCAGATTCTCGAGTAGGCCTAAATCGTAGACCGCCCCGGCGTGGGTGTAGTGTGAGAGAATGAGAGGGAATTCGAAATGTTTGAGGAATGCGAGTGAGAATAGCGATGGCAAGAAAGGAAGGTAACTAGGTTGTGAGAGTATTTAACAGGATGAGCAGCCCTGGAGTGGAGGGGTTGATGAGAGTTCGAGGGCGGTGGGTTGGTGATGCTGGGTTGATTGATTGAGGAAGGACCTACTTAGGGAGCTAGGAATCTTAGAAGGAATCGAAGGAAATGGCATGTCCAGGCGTGCGACCTATGACGAGAATAGCCCAAGGAAGTCAAACATCGCTGTCACCACCTAGCCAGACCGATGTATCTAGGACCACCATCCATCAAACGTCATTGCCTCTGATGGGCAACATCCCTCAACCCTCAATGCTTCGACCGGCCACACCCTCTCAAATCTCAATGTGCCCAGGGCCGGTATCCCTCAAACCTCGATGCTTCTGGTTGCAACATCCCTCAAACCTCGATGCGATGCTTCTCCAATGTTTCCTTCGACCAATCCTCGAGGTGCTCTCATCAAACCTTGCCATTCTCAGTAATGGCATTGATACCAGGATAGGAATGGAGGTTCAAAAAGTGATTAAGAATAGGGATACTAGTGTCTGATGACGGAATCATCATGATACAAGGCATATTCCCTACCTGGAGGTCTTTGATAGAGCTGATATGTTGTAGAAATGGGACCATTATTTTCAAACGTGACTTAGATGTTGGGATTTCCTCTATTAGGATGGCTACTCATGTTAAGATTAGGTTTTAAAATGAATGTCCTGTTATTTTAGTGGTGGCTGTAGTCTTATTTTGATGATATGTTTGATGGAGTTGTGATAGTTGACGAGAGAACTGATTGGGATAGTGACGTATCTAGGCCGATTAGGTAAGGAAGCTTGGCACTTCTCCTTTTATTGACTTGACCTACCCTAGGGGGCGGCGGTATGGTACTGATATTGTTATAATAAACATAAATAACCATGTAAAATCAAAGAAAAAATTACTTACTCACTGAAGCTTGCTTAAAATCCAGGTTAAGCAGTTCAGCTAATCACGAAAACAGAGTCAGAGTTGAAAAGATAGGTGAGACCATAGTATATACCGCTCCATGTCTCTATCCAAAAAGAAACTAACTTTTATACAATAAGGGAAATCGTTTCTACCAACATTAATCACAGAAAAAAAGCAACAGAAGAGGCTATTCAAGGCCCTCCATGAAGCAACTCACTCCCTGATAACTGAAATACCCATGATAATATACAAGCGCCCGTTTCGTAAAGTTTATGTACCCGATAGAAACCAATGCAGTCCCCCACTTTTTGATGTGAGGCAGAAAGGCTCAGTGTTGCAAATCATTATACGAATGCACCACCACCACCCCCGGCTCCGCTGTGATCTCTACTACCGCCGCCCTTCTCAAAGTCTTTATCAAATACATTCCGCTCGGAATCAGGCGTGTCTAGCTCGTCTTCATCTTGGGGATCCATATTCTTCCTCCGTCGAGGCTCGAATGAAAACGTCGGCAACTGCGTCTGGCCGTATCCGAGATTTCCTTCGGAGATATTAGAAGGAGCAGTGGTGTGCCCGCTGCCGGCACTCGGTGGGCTGGCCGAGAGAACACCTGGTGCGGGTGACGTCCCACGACTGGCCATCTGCCAAGACTCGTCATCAGAGTTGTCCGAATACTCTGGTGGAGGGACACTGAGCATGTTCTGAGAATCGCCTTTTACAAGGCCGAGACGCTCTTCTTCGGTTCCAGTGCCAGTATTTGCATGTTCTTTGCTACTCTTGCGGGAAGAGCGGGGGCGTCCAGACCCAGGGGTTAAACTTCCACTGTCTTCGCCGCTGTTGGACCGGTTGTGTCGATGGAAAACGTTTTGGAAACTGAATTGGCGTTTCGCGGTATGTGGAGGCGGTTTAGGGGGATGGAGGGAAGAATCACGAGATTGGGTTTCTCGCTGGTCGACACTGTTGGACCAGTGGATTGCGGTTCCATGAGGTTTGTAGGATGTGTCTTCCTCAAGCTGGGAGGATGTGCCGTCGAAGTTTGGTCTCCGTAATCCAGCGGGAAGACCATAGACGTGAGATCCTGAAGATGGGGGCGGTGATTGCGCAGACTTGAGAGACTCTAGGCCGACGGGTGTCATAGTTCTCTCCTGTTTGCCACGTGAACGTAGGCGATTGAAGAATCCTGGGTGAATATCGTCATCGCTATCATGACCGTCGTCGGAGGGGAAATGCGTCATACCGAGAGGGGGATGAAGAGTCTTACGTCGTTGAAGGGGAGATGGAGACTGGCCTGGGCCGAGAACTGTTTTACGACGCCGTAAACCGTCCCATTCTACTGCTTCGTCCTCTCCGATCGGTTGCATTCGTTCCTCGGCTATTCTCTTCGCTTCAAGGGCTTGTTTCTCTTGTCTTGCAGCAGAGAGTGAGCGTAGAATAGCTCCGCCACCACGAATGGTATCGGCTCGTGGTTCGTATTCTGGCTCCTCTTGTTCAGCCACAGTACGAACCTGATCGAGATCGCCACTGAAGACTGCGGAATCAGGGACATCCTTAGAGGATTTGGAGAGTTGTAAGAGAACCACGCCAGAACAAATTTGAAGGAAACCCATAATCACAGTTGTAATGGTTGCAGCAGTACCCTTGAAACCTTGGAAAAGGATTGCTGATGTTACGATTGTAGCAGATGTAAAGAAGACATAATACGTCGGTGTTACAAGAGCGGCATTAAAGAGATTGAGGGCTTTCTGTAGATAAGGATAAGTAAATGTAATCCATTCGAGGCGTTATAGAAACTTACGTTGAGGAAAACAATTTCAGTGACTAAGGTTGTGATCACGAAAACAAGCAGAACGTATAAGAACCACTGGTTAAACTGAGCCTTCCCGCCAATCTGAGCTACAATAGCGGCCCCTAATCCTTGTGTAGCGACCACGGAAAGTCCACCGATCAAACTGCACACACTGAGATATACCATCATGGTTTTCTTGCCATATCTGGGTCCCAGCCATAGAGCAATGATAGTACACGCAACGATGACGACTCCAGCATAACTCAAGAATCCTGGAGTTATGACGAGCTTCTTCATATCCTGAATCGTTGCTACGGCTGATTGCTCGGGAGCATTTATCACAATAACAACAGATCCGATAATACAATTGAAGCATCCAACCTTGCCAACGAAACTGAGGCGTTCCTTGAGGAAGATGGCCGATAGTATAGCGGTAATTACGACTGAAAGGGCGCCTGATTTTGTCAGCATCGGTGTCTGAGGAAGATATATATATATATATACGTCTTGTTCATCTCACCCTGGTCTACATTCGGGACCAGGGACCCTGAGACCATAGGACCATATTTTGAGTAGTAGGAAAAAAAACCCATGGATGAGATAATTGAGATAACATACCCATTGGAGTGACAAGTATTGCGTCAACAAAGGCATAGGCGACGAAGTTACAGACCTCCCCGATGATCATAAGTATCATACCCGTCCACCACCAAGCATTTTTGAGATATCCATAGCCTTCCCCGGCCTCCTCGTTGTATTTTTCGTTTGCTTTTAGCAATCCATGTTTCTTTAGGACAAAGGAGACTCCAATAAAGAGGCCGGAGGAGATTGCTAGTATGATACCGACAACTTTATATACCGGGGGTCTCGCTGAAGAATCACCACCGATTCCTCCGCTTCGGGTGTAAAGGTCGTGTGCAGCGTGGAGGTAATCACCGGTCGACTCCATGATGAGGAGAGTATATCGATAGACCAGTCGTGGCGATCCACTAGGCTATTGGCCGAAGGGCGTTGTCTCGTGAGAGGCTGACAGCCGCACGACCATACAACCCCCAGCGAGGGAATTTTGAATTTGAAATAGACTTTTTACGAATCCAAGCGTGGCGGCGACATGGGAAAGGAATAAGAGTCCAAGTTGTAGCAAAGATTGGGGCGTGTCCCGGGGGGCGAATAGCGATAGGTCGGGTGGTATGGGGGAGTGAATGTCACTGTTTACTGTGGAAGGAGCGGAGGTTGCGGAAGTCGGTGTGGGAGGAACAAAGTGACGCTGGAGGAGAAGGATCTGTTTCTCGTAAGGCGCTCCGCGATCGTAAGATTCGAGAAGAGGTGGTGGTGCTGTATACGCAAACAAGCGGCTGGTAGGCTGTGTCGTAGTCGTCCTGATTGGGTTTGAGTCTAGAGGGTTGTGGGGGCGGCGCAATGCGATTCTCTCTATTTTGGGGTCGGCAAAGAGGTCTACTCGAGGACGAGACGGACAGCGCTGGGAGAGTGAAAGCAAACGAAGAGCAAGAACAGTAGAAATGCAAAGAAAGAGAGAGGGCCAAAAACAGAGTGAATTCAGATAGCAACCGGGGATTGCGAGCGGGCATGGGCTTGTTCAGGGTGTGCGGCCGACGAGTGTTTTCCTGTTTCCAGGCCTGGCCCCGTCAGCTCTGTCACTACGCAACGGGGCAGGAGCAAGCCCCCTGCATTGCGCAAGCCAAGAAATCGCGACCGGGGTTTCTCGCCCACTGTTCTGTCTATCCCTTCCACACCCCCCCCAAACGCCCACTGCCCGCTGCCCACCGCCCGCTGCCCACCGCCCACACCCGCGCGCTAACAAGCTGCGACAATTCACCCCTCCTCGAACCGCTAATCCCCAATCCCCAATCCCTCACTCTGATCATGGCCGACCTAGACGCTGCCCTCCCCCTTCCCCAGAGCCGTCATGACATCTACGCCGCCGCCTCCGTCGCCGATATTCAGGCCACCCTGGCCCATCTCAACCAGCAAGAGGCCTCTGTCACCGCCAGGTTAAATTCCCTGATAGCTTCACAGAAGGACCTCTCCCGCGAACTCGGCCGTCTCGATCTCCTCCGTGCTCATCTGGGCTCGCAAGCTGTCAACACCCGCGCCATCAGCAATGGCATGCTCTCCGACGCTGCATCCACCGCCAGCCGCATCTCTACCGCCGTGAAACGCCTAGATCGCGAACAGTCCAACGTCAAATCAACATTGGAGGTGGTAGAACAAGTGGCCGAGCTCAAGGCTTGCGTTTTGGGTGTCAATGGCTCCATGGGAGCTCCTCAGGACTGGGAGACGGCTGCTGGATATCTTCACAGAGCCGCCAAAATCCCTCCAGAGGTGGTCAATGGCCCCTTTGCAGAAGAAATTGTACCCAACGCTGAAGTTCCTGACCCGCCACGTGTAACTCTGGATGCAGCTGCCGAGTCTCTATGTGGATTGTTTTTGCGCGAGTTTGAGAAAGCTGCTAAAGAGGGTGACGGATCGAGGGTTACGAGGTTCTTTAAATTGTTTCCGCTGATCGGAAGGACAGACGTGGGTCTCGATGCATACGGACGATATGTGTGTCAGGGTGTAGCTTCAAGGGCACGCACAAACCTCAACTCCATCCAGCCTTCACAGCGGCAGGAAGGTTTCGTCTATGCCAGCACGCTCACAAAATTATTCGAGCACATTGCACAGATTGTGGATGGCCATGAACCTTTGGTCGAGCGTCATTACGGCACGGGAATGATGGCCAAGGTTATTGAACGCCTCCAAATTGAAGCCGATGTCCAAGGTGGCATCGTTCTTGATACATGGCATGATGAACGAGTTATTGATCGAAAGCTGACAGATATTAAATCCTATGCTTTCTCGTTTTTGGTCCAGAGCTTCCTGCCCAACCCAAAACCTAGCACTGGTACACCAAGAACGGGCTCCCCCGCCAATGCCAGCCGTTCCAGTGAGGATGAGGGTGTCAATATGAAAGAAGTCGACGCTTTATTAGGGGAGTCTGCAGTGATGCTAGGACGATGGGCATTGTATTCCCGATTTATCTCATCCAAATGCCATGTAAGTCTCAATCATCTGATGTCTTCGAATACGCGCTTACTATTTTTCAAGACCCCTGAATCCGACGTGACTCCAGGAACCAACCCTGGCTTAATCATGCCACACTTTCTATCCAGCAGTAACCTGTACAAAAAAGTGTCGAAACTTCTTGTAGACCCCTTTAACGTCATGACTACATTCTTCTTCCGCCGTTCAGTAGAGAAAGCATTCCAGTTGGACGAATCACCTTCGGATTTGAATTTGAATCCAAACAAGCCCTTAGGTGCAAACCCTCCATTCATTACATCGGCAGTCGATGATGTCATGTATATTGTCAATCAGGTATTGCAAAGGTCGTTGGCTACATCCCAACGAGCAATCGTTGCAAGCGTTGTTCCTACTATTGGGCGTGTTCTGGGTTCTGACTTCGTCGGGATGATCCAAAGGAAAATGCGAGACGAGAGCTATCCAAAACCAGTCATCCAGGGTGGATTACCTCCAGAAGACAAAGTCATTGCATTCCTTGTTTTGATCAACAATCTTGACCTTGCGACGGATTACATCAAACGGATTATTGAAACGCAAATCGGTGGCAAATCTGAGGATTCCTCGACTACATCGCTACGGGACTTATTTCCTTTTGGTCACGATGCAACCTTTGTGGAAAACACCTTGAGATCAATGGAGCATTCGTTTTCAGTCAAAACAGGTGAACTGCTGAACGACAGCATTCAAGTCACCTTTAATAATGTCCTCAAACCTCGCATTCGTCCCATCTTGGCAGAAGCTTTTCGAGATGTCGATTATGCACCCTCAGAAGATGAAACAGGCGCTGGCAATGATGAAGAAGACGTTGAAGACGATGCTGATCTCGTCAAGTCGCGTTTCGATCGCGGATGGGGTGCCCTGATACGTCCCATTAAACGCATACTTACTACAGCCAACTTCGACCGTCTTCAAACTGTTGCAATGGCCTACCTGGCTAGTGCTCTAGAGAAGCGCATTAGGAGTTACTATGGTCGCGTCAATGAGCTCGGTGCAGTAAGATTGGAGCGTGACATGGCTGGTATCGTCAATGCGGCGGTTGCGGGTGGCAAATACGGGTTAAGAGATGCTTTCGTCAAGTGCACTCAGATGACGTTGATCATGAATATGGAAGACGATGAGTGGGACGAAGTTGCGAATGATGAGCCAGGCCATGAAGGTGGCATTCCTTGGGTGTTAGATGCTGAGGAAAGAAGAAGGGTTAGAGCCATTGTCAAAGATAGGAACTGAAGATGAACGCTACCGAAGGAGCTCGTATTTTTTTATGCAAAACCGCTATGACCCAGAGAGGTGTATTCCTTTCATCGAGCAGAGCTCGATTTAAAGGCTCTAAAAACCGTATCTTATCTCTAATATAGAAGGGAGCTCATCCTAGTAAGACTTAAAGAAGTGCATTCTGATTAATCCATAGAAGAATGCTAACAGCAATCATCATCCAATTGCGTTGACGAAAAATACGAGCATCATAAACGCTAGTTAAACATGGACAATCTAGAAAAAAAGGTGGAGGCTCCTCTGGATCCTTGGTGCAATCCGTATTCCAGAACCAGGGTGAGTCCACAAAACGCACCCGACTTGGCGGATCTATATATATTAAATGCTATCACCCCTAGCTATTTTAAGTTAAGCCACTCTGTCTTTCTTTGCACGTTTACATTCCTTTCCTCTTCACTTTCTTGCCCCTCATTTCTCACCTTTCAAAACATATGAGAAAAACAAAAAGTGCCATGTCAACGTGATAGCAGGTTCTTGGGATACTCAAAATGTTTTACATCCATGTCGCGTGGCCTATCACGTGGTTTACACTCTTTTTGGCTTTGGTTCAGGCACAATGTCCTTTTTATGCGGACTTCGCAAACTTCAAACATGGGCCTTATACGGAGGGAAGGTATAATCTCTCGTACCAACGTCCTATACCTTCTTGTCGAACATTCGTATCTCAAGAAGTGGAAGATACTATCGAACGTATGCGCCATGTAATCGTAGACCCAGATCTTCTCCGACTCTTCGAGAATACGTGGCCGAATACATTAGACACGACGATCGGATGGAGGGGCCTTGCTAACGGGACGACGGACGAAGAGTTAACCTTTGTGGAGACGGGAGATATCACCGCTATGTGGTTACGTGATAGCGCGAATCAATTACAATCCTACGTCTCCGTACTCAAACCTAACAACTCGCACTCCTCCCTCGCCGGACTCTTCAGAGGCGCAATAAACCTCCAAGCTCGATATATCCTCGAAGCCCCCTATTGCAACGCTTTCCAAGCCCCCCCGGAATCCGGGATCCCGCAGAAAAACCAGATGAACTCGGATCGAATCACCCCGGTGTTCAGCTGGTATAAGGTTTTCTCATGTAACTGGGAATTAGACTCCTTAGCCTCTTTTCTACAGTTATCGTGGGATTATTACACCGCTACTGGGGATGCTGAGTTCTTTGGTAAATATGCTTGGATCTCGACTGTAGAGTTGATACTCAAAACAGCAAACGACATGATGACGCCCACGTACGCTGATAATGGTACTTGGTTACATTCACCATATACATACTGTGCACCCTACGGCGGCACGCCAATCAACGATTGCAACGGCAGTCCCGTAAAAGCCGGAACAGGACTCATCCGATCGTTCCACCGCCCCTCCGACGACGCATGCATATATCAATTTCTAATCCCCTCAAACATGATGTTTAGTCGGTATCTAAACGCCACAGCCAACATAATGACGAAGATCAACCACGTAAATGATACCGCGACACGTATGCGCACCATGGCGACAACCATCCGCTCCGGCATCGAAAAACACGGCATCGTGCGGGACGCTGATTATGGCGACGTCTACGCCTATGAAGTCGATGGCTACGGAAGCACGAACATGATGGATGATCCCAACATCCCCTCCCTCCTCTCCGCCCCCTTCATCGGCTACACAGACCCCAAAGACCCCATCTACCTCTCCACACGCTCAAAAATTCTATCAAAAGACTCACCCTACTATTCCTGGGGCCCCGTGATTTCGTCCGTTGGCTCCCCACACACGTTACCTGGGCGCGCGTGGCCAATGGCTAGTATCATGACGATACTAACCAGTCAAGATGACGAGGAGATAGTGAGATCGTTGAGGGAGTTGTTGGGTAGTACGGATGGATTGGGTTTATTGCATGAGAGTGTTAGTAGTATTGATGTTAGTGTTTGGAGTCGGCAGTGGTTTGCTTGGGCGAATGGGTTGTTTGGGCAGGCGATTTTGGAGCTGGAGAAGAGTAGACCGCATATTTTGAAGATGGGGTTTCAGTGAGTGAGTCCGTGAGTGAGTGAGAGTTTTCTATGGTTTGAGGTTTATCTTTAGTTGTTTTAGTTGGGGTTGAGGATTGCATTTTTATGGTGTTTTGGGGTTTAAATTCGTTGTTTTGGGTTGAAGGGGGGAATGTGTAGAATGGTTATGTCTCAGCAATGAGAAGGCGTTTTCTCCTTAACAAATCTTACCATCTCTTAGAGTACGATAGTTTAAAGGATTACCATACCTAAGCAATGGAACGTTAAGAAATACGAACCCTTCCCATATCCCTTAATCATATTTAACAACTTTCCAAAATTTCTAAGCATTGGAAATCCTAAATTTGATCTACCTAACATGCAGAAATCTCTAACTACGTGACTAAGAGTTTAGGGGTATTCCTAAACTTTATTTTAACGTTGTAGCGCGTGATATTATCGGGGATTCTATATATAAGCTTGTTTTCTTTGCACGCAGATTACTTACAGGTAACTACAATTTCTGAAACCTATATACTCTTTATAAACTGCAAACAAGAAATAAGAAGGATAGTGCGTAGTTTTATCGACATGTACATGGCATCTCCGTTTAATACCTTACTATGTTTCAATTTCCCCGTTTTCTCTCTCTTCTCCTATCTTAAAGTCTAGGAACTATATATTACCTTATTATGTAGATATTAATTATAACTGCTGCATCTTAAAGCTGCTTGCTCAGTCATACATACATTTATTTATGTCATAAGTAGATGGTCTTAGTATTTGTATATCTTCAAGGGAGTCACAGATTGGATGTCTTGATGCAACCAAAGAAGAGCTCTTGCAATGATGCCTCCCCATATCGTGGTGATTTTAGAGAAATCCCCACGTCCTAACTTTCTCGAAGTAAAGGTTTGCATAGGCTAATGCGTATACAGAATCTTTGTCAACTCCAAGACCGTGCTCGGCAGCAGGCCACGAGGAGGTGGGGACGTCAAATTTCGTATTGACTTAGAGTTTGACCGGAAAGCTTGAATGATGGGGTTCGTTGTGCCGGTCTGGCTGAGGAGGTTTGCTTTGGAGGTCCGCTGAGGAGGATCGCTGTGGAGGCTGTAGGAGTTTGCGGAGGATCGCTATAGAAGCTGTAGAGGTTGTAGAAGCCGTAGAGTTCGCAGGGATCTGATATTGAGGTTGGGTCAGGGAGAAGGGAGTTAGGGAAAGAGCGAGGGAGTGCCTTCCATACCCATCAACATTGACCCAGCACCTGGCAAACCCCACAGATACAAGCCCACGGGAAAACGGAAAAGAAAAGCAGTATTCTACCTAAGAGATTGAATCGGCAGCATAACAATCATATATCGTCTCTCAGTGTCCTTCCTCCGCGTGTGCATAATAATACGCCCTTAGTGGTGTTGCTCTACTTGTTTGCGGAAGGCAGCCGATATTCTAAATACCATCTTCTTCTCACACCCTGAATAGCACATATAGCACTCCCCAGAAAACCCATGATTCTATTACATACGTGCTTTTAGTTTGGATAAGTTATACTTAAGACGGATGACATTAGGGCAGTGTCCGTATACGTGCAGAGGCTTGCCGTTGAAACGGCATCTAACAAGATGATTGGGGAGACTGTAAATAGTGGGCAGAAACTCAGTCTTATCCCCGAGCAATTTCAAAACAACATCATGCAGTCGTTTTTTTTTGATATTAGGGGATTCCATATGTCTCTTAAATACGTCCTTTTGGGGGAAATGGAGTTTGCATATATGACACTGCGCCGGTGTGTCCTCAGTTATCGTAATGGTTGTCTTGGTTGTGCTCGTATATGGTGCTTGTTCGCTGTAGTTGCGTATGGCATATGTCACATCTTTGAACGCAGCGTCGAACTTCAGCACACCACACCTCCCGAGGTCGTATAAGACGCCTGCGAGACGAAGTTTAGTGACTAGAGGTACATGGTGGGAATGGGAATTCAATACTTATTACTTTTGGATATATATTAGATGTTGGAAAGTCGGGGTTTATTTTGCTGAGATGGGTAATGTAGAACTTGATACTATTAGATGGTTGATAATCGTCCACTCCTTAACGAATGCACAAAGCTACTTATATCAAGATCAAGATTAAGTAGTAAAGAGGCTTTGAATAAAGACCCCGTCGTCTTGGCAGTGGCTGTAGTCCTATTATGATGATATGTTTGATGGGGTGGATGGGAGAAGGTTGGTTGTGGACAGTACCTAGGTGACATAACTAACCATATTAGGCATGGGCGGTTAACACTTAACCATTTTAAGACATTCACTTGACTTACCCTAAGGTGTACCAATTAGTCAGGGGTTCACGATAATCAACAGATACAGGGTTAAGATATAACGTAGAACATAACACCATTATAAGTATAAGAACAACATATAATATTTGGTACCAATCAAGGCAGTCCTAGTTATATAAAGGGTATCTATGAAATCTGTAAAATAGAATCCAAAACAAAAACCAAAAAAAGGAAGAATTCCAAGGAATCGAAGAGAGAAGAAAGCAAAAAAATGAAGAAACGATACAAGGACACATAAAGGAAGTCATAACTTTTATCCACCACCACCACCCTCACAATCAAAGCAACATCATCCCCCCAGCCACAACCCCCAACCCAACCCCGACACCCCACAACGACCCACCAACACCCCTCCCCGCCATTCCCGTAGTGCCCACACCCTCCACCTCACCCTCCCCACCCGTCCCCCTCCTCTGCGCCG
>AJFL01000466.1:0-15694 GCA_000467735.1 Rhytidhysteron rufulum CBS 306.38 | reverse complement strand
GGGCGTAAGTGTTTGAGTGGTGGAAATGGAGTTGGGGAAGGGGAGCGGTGAGATGTTTGGTTTATGGAGAGATTAGATTATGGGTCTTTTAGAGGTGTAGTGTTGCAGGTATGAAGGTAGTGGAGTAAGAGTTGAATAAAAGTGCCATACGCGTACCGTTAAAGTGTTCATAATCATCAAAAAGGCCACGAGAAGAACTAAACTTCTAGGCAAGCCCCCAAAAAGGAAAAAAGGAAAACCACGAGAAAAAGCAAAATACAGAAAAGGAAACAACATCAAACCAACGAACAAAAGTTCAGAAGCACCGTGAGCTTCTTATGAAACATCACCGTCGTTAACACCCAGCGAACCCAGGCGGTTCCCGAGAGTTTATCACCACTATAGAACCGGTTGCGCAGAGGACAGCGGAGTCAGCACGTATTGGCTGCTGATTGAAACGTTGGAAATTTATTGAATGTAAATAAGGTATGTGGTTGTGTGTGGGAGTTTGGTAAGGCGGTGACTATGGAAAGGAGCGTTGCGATTGGGCCTTTCCCTCTCCTCAATAGCCACCGAATCCAAAACATTGCGATTGCTTTTAAGGATGGAGGTGACAAGTAACTTGATGGCGTCCCTTGCAGAAGATGTTTAGTAAAACACGTATCCCATGCATATAGAAATCCGGTTTGGGAGTTGAGCGCATGCATACTGCATCTGCATGCACGATCGAGTAAGGTACATACGAACGTAAAATCAACCCAGTCACGGGTTCACACCAAACTCGTATCTCGCGCCGGGTGTAAAAGTCATGAATAGATGCTTGTGAAAGGGGGTTGGGATTGATGTGATTTTGTTTTTTCTCTATAGATAGGAATAGGCCAGATATGCAGTGTGATCAATTTATCTCTAACGACCGTTCTAGTGCTAGTACTATTTCTATCGACTGCATGCTTACTTATCTCGGGCACCAAGAAAAAAAAATATTCGATGCTTTTTAGAAAGAGTATAAGGGGTAAATTGGTGAGGTGAGCTTGACTTTTCTTAGCTTGAAAATGGAGTTCGATGTCTTTCTGCACGTAAGCAATTAGTATGGAGGAGCTCCTTTTTTGTTGACGCAATTATAGTAGCTGGAAGTAGCGTATCCTAGCTAATGTATAGAGTAGAGCTCGACTTTAGTGGAAGAGAAGGCGCATCTTCTCTCCAATGATAGAGCAGAACTTATTTTAATAGACTAGAAGGCGTATCTCCCCTCTAAGGTATACAGTAGAGCATAATACTACCTATCTTAAAGAGATGTACTCTTTCTAAGGTATAGAACAGAGGTCATGTATCACTTGAAACAAGGTCCTTCGGAGACCACATGGAACCTGAATCAAGTCCCCCCCTCCCATCCTACCCGCCAAATCCGACGCGGCCGGTTGACGCAAAGAAAAACGCAATCAGGAACGGGTCCGGACGGAAATACGATAGGTCTTGAATCATGGTATCGAGGGACAGAGGTACCATCGAACGATTCCGCCACAATCACCTGCCCTAGCGACGTGGACGTGATAGTGATAAATCATTGCCAAGATACTCGTCACAAAATGTGAATGAATGAATATCTACCGATGGTGGTGATGGATGCAAGGCGCATGAAGGGATCACAGCAAAGGTGCGGAGAAGAGGGGAGCGGGGTCCTTGACAGATGCAGGGTGAGGGAGGCGTGCGTTGTGGTTGTGGTTGTGCAGGATTACCCTTGGATCACCTGTGCGAAGGGAGGGACGGTAAAGACTTTGAGATCGACGACATGGGTGTTTATATCTTGAAACCTTGGACTTGGTTAGGCGCTAACTTGACTGTCATCAGCCTTGCACATGGAACCCCGCCCTTAAAGGTCCCATTCTTTATTTTTGTTTGTTTGAATTTTTGCCTCAGTGGATATGGTACACGAATCCGAGGATGCTCATGGAAAATGGCACTTTTGTATATGCGTGAATTGCGGTTGTTGTAGCAATACGTTCATACCGAAACCGTTCAACTACGGGAAGATATATCTTGCCTCTGCATCTCGTTCGGCTTAATCAAGTTTGCGTTTAATGCCGGCGATAAAGTTATAGTCATGATCAATTCCTGCAGGCGTAGCTAACTAGCTCCTCTTGACATATTCTGCTTGGTTAGGTCCCGTTTGCCGGAATATTGCGCCTACTGCTAACGTCGCTTATAACATGGCAAAAAGCAAGTCCGAGCCAAACACCGTAGGCATCGATACTTGGATTTGTTATCATTGCTATACAAACACAAATGTCAGTAGGTGTCGGTGCAGTGGGGTGAATGACAACGTCATGGAATATGCAGTCATACCCTATACTACAGAGCTCTGAGAGGAGTTCTGCCATGGCTGTCGGTAGTTTCGGCGTCAGCAAGAGCAAGATAAGATTGCAGGAAAGGCCGAAGAGCGTTGTGGAAGCCGAAGAGCGTATTAGTGCCCGGTATATCAATATATTCTTTGTTAGTTTTCGCTGTGAAGCAAATATAAACTTCTGATATAGCTTGGCAGATCGACGAGATGCGGATTAGGCGAAATACTCCGTAAGCAGGCCGGAGAATAGGACGAGGCGGCTGGTTAGCGTCACTGAGCTATCTGAAACCGAAGAAAAGGAAATCCCGGTGAGGCGGAACGAGAAGGTCGTCTTCTGGATTGTTGCGGTCAGTCCAACGTGGTACATACAGGTGGGTGGATGCCGGTGCCGGTGGTGCAGGTGCTGGTGCAGGTGCAGGTGCACGAAAGATCGCGCTCTGCTCGTTTCCGAGATGGCGATAGACTTAGCGTGCCGACCCCGAGATGTTTTGTGGGCCACCGGCAGCCCTCAACTTCAGGTTCGGCCACAGCGGCGTCCTCTCTATCCTCCACCATCGTTGCATCGTCGGGCATTCAGTCGCCATCTCTCGCCTGTCCAAACGTCGACAAGAGCGCTCGATCGGAGTGCAGCTCTTCATTATGGACTTAGTCATCTCCTCTGCCGGCTCATGATTTGTGGACTTTCCAGAGGGCCGACTGCAATCCGCCAAGCTTCTCTTGAAGTGAGGGCTGCCCTATCGATTGGCACAGCCGTTTATGCACTCCATTCATGGTTTCCCATCCTAATTTTTCCCGGCGGTGATCATGCCTGTACAGGCGATCCAACCACGCAGCGCGAATGCAAGCAGCAAACAATAATGGCATTAGCCCAAGCAGCATGTGTGTCAAAGGCTTGCGTGTTTGTTAGCGGCGAAGGTCTTGTGTGGCTTTGGAATAGTCGCATGTCGCTTCTCTTCAACTGACCACATCGTACCCAGGAATCTTCGAAGCATTGCATCGTGGCGGGAGGCCTGGCCAGTGGCCACCCAGAACAGCGTGAGCACTACGGACGAACACTGAGCACGTCGAATCCCAGGACGAAGTGCTGGGCCGGAGGTGGGAAGCTCAAACTCCGACCACGTTCTTTTGTGACTTTTAGTGTCTCTAGCCATGCGCCAGCCCGCGGCCGTTTCATCTGCATATCGCACCCAACTGGGGAAACCATCATTCGAGAAACGACCGCGATCAGCATGCTGTCCTTTCGCGAGATGGGAGTGCCGAGGAGCAATGTGTGGCCTCCTCCTGTTCAAGAACCACAAGGTCAACTGTGAGCCTCACGAAGGGAACACCCATCCTTTGACCCTCATGCTCATGACAAGGCCACACACACTTTGGGAAGCAGCAATATCCCGCCAGAGCACACACAGGCCCGGGTTGCGCGGGATGAGAACCAGGCCAGACAGGATTAGGCTCTTGCGCCGTGTGATTGATCAGGGGTAATGCCTAATCCAGCGAGCGGCCCAATTGATGGATGAACGACAGCTCCTATTTTGGTATGGCTTGCCCGACGTTGGGAGGGTTTGACTAGGACGCTGCGTCTTATTTGGTATCGGCAACAACAAGTTCAATCTCGTACCAACTCATCATCAATTCCAACGAGCCTTCGAGAATGAGCAGAGGCAGCAAGAAAGCGTGCGTGCTGCGTGCGTGCTCTGTAAGGTTACGCCCTGCACGACACGGCACCCCAATCTCTCCAGAGGGTACCGGGGGCGTGGGACATTGTCGAGCAGCTGCAGAAGACCCTGGAAGCTCACAGGATAGATTATGTAGGCGGTAGTGGCATCTGGAGCGCGCCGCAATTAATCACGCTCTGTAGGTGATGGGAATCATGGGATGGCTCCTGAGTCCTGGCACAACACGACGTTGCTGTTCCGCGTGAAGCGTCTGGCGTGGGAGCATCATGCCAAACAGGGCGGGCATTGCAGAGGGAGCCTGTCAATAATAAAGATTGCAATCAGCAACAAGGACGAGGACGACGGGCCATGATCACAACGTGGATAACCTCCGAAGCCGCGTCTGTTTGGCAAGACGCCCTTGTGCGCTCAGAATCATGAAGCAGACCGAAGCAGCCGCACGTTCCTGGCACTGGGGCACGCAGAGGGCAGCGAGGGGCTCCTGTCGCAAGAGGCCCGCCGCGCACATCAGAAGCAGACCCTGCAAGTTCGCAGGCAGAGCAGCGCACCTGGGCAGCGAGCAGCGCAGCGACAGGCCGTGGCAGCCCTGGTTGCACGGCGGATTGGCAGGGGTAACCGCAGTTGGCTCCTCATTTCACGCCCCTCGCAGCCGAGTGCACTGGTTGCACTGGTGCGTCCCGCTAAGGGTAGTTGCAGCTTGGAGCATCTGCCCCAAAAGCTTCCCGTCCTCTGCATACTTTGCTGCGCGCCGCCGATGCCTATGCCCTGAGAGCGAGGTACCTCTACTTCTCCCCCTCCACTCCTTCCACACCTTCTTTTTACTCCTCTGCAGCAGAGACAACTGCATCTTCGCGACAAGCTGACTTCGTGCCACGCCAATTGTTGGTCGAGCTCTTCTTGTTCGCTCCCTCCTCCTGTTCTCGCCGGCCGTCTCTCGTAGTCCTTCACTTCACTTCTCCCTATTCTCCGCCTTCCCATGCTGGCAGCCCTTCCTTAACGCCCTCTCTCGTCGCTCCGTCCGCTCTACGCGCCCGTCAATCCTTACTGCACTCGCCCGCCGACGATTTTCAATTCGTAGAACCGCTTCGACAGCATCCCTAATTCACAATGGCTCCCTCGCTCACCCTCCGTCCTCGCACCAGCGACCGCCCTCCCACCCGGGACCAGCAGCAGGGCGACAACAGCCTCATCATCCCCAGCAGGACCTCGTCTCTCCACTCGAGAATCACCCAGCCCCTCCCTTCCACGCTCAATGTCAAGCCGGGCCAGCGCTCACCAAAGACCTTGACCCATGCGTACATGGTCTGCGGTGTTGGAAGAGAGCCATCGCAATGGGTTAAGGCACCTTCTCCAGCCCAAGGAAAGATTGGCCACATGAAGGGCGCTGTTGGTACTTTCTGGCTGCCTGAGATTCTGGGTAGCAGCCCAAGATTGGAGCAGGACAATGAGATTGCCCGCTCTTTGCACGCCGCCATGAGAGTGCGTATCTTGTGTATTTTGCAAGGATAATGATTTGGCCCACTAACTCTATCTCCAGGCTTGTTTCCCTCACGATGTTGAAATTTGCACCGGCAAGAGCCAGCCACACTGTGTTCACCACTCTTTTGTCCTCCAGCAGGACTCTTCTCACACCCTTTATGGTATTGCTCTACGTGTGTGGTCCAGGGCCGACGAAAAGAGGGCAGAGACTATCCGCGATCTTCGCAAACGCATCGAGCCCGACTTTTTTGACAACGCAGAGGAGACTTACTGGATCCCTTACTGCTTGAGCTTCCTCTCAAGATACCCATTGTACAACCTTTTGGGCGACTACCTTCGTGGCATGTGGATTCACTGGAACAAGGCCACTAACCTCTTCCACGCCGAGGAGGTGTCTCGCATCCTCAGCTTCCCCGCCCCGAGATTAAACGACCTTGTCCGAATCGACATGAAAGATTACGCTCTGTGCTACCAATTCCCCTCTTCCCCAACGGGATTCCAGAACTTCGCTATGTGGCCGCTGTTCATGTGTCTCTCGATTCCCAACATTGTAGGCGTCATTGAGGCTGCCATTTCTCCAACGAGACGTATCATTTTCACCAGTCATTATCCCGCGATGTTGACTGTGGCTTCCGAGACGGTACGTTTCTGCGTACGTGTGTATGAATGGAGCGGGTTGTACGTTCCTGTCGTGCACGCTCGTCATGTCAAAGACTTGGTAGAAGAACCGGGCCCATACATTCTCGGTGTTACCTCCGAATGCCGATCCTTGTTCACTGCTCCCACGGATGCTCTTGTTATCGACCTGGATCGTAACTTTGTATTGACTTCGGATCCACCTAACGCATTCACCGCCGGCCAACGAACTAAGATGATCAACCGTCTTACGCAAGCTTTGAACGGCGAAGTGGCACCAACAGGTGTTCCACAACATCTCCGATCCGCTTACGGTGGCGGAAAGTTGATCCCAGCTGGACAGATTATTGTGATGCGTGGTGAGGTCGAAAGCGTACAGGACCCTGAGTGGTGGAATCAAGATGGTGTTATGTCAGTCATGGATCACGTGTGTGAGAAATTGGTTAGTACGAAACATTCACGATAATGGAATTAATAGCTAACATAGTATCACAGGGCCGTAACACCGGTGTCAAAGCCATCTTCGGTGGATCTGTCAAGAAGCCCTTGATGACCAAGGTATCCATGCGACACTTGAACGAGATTGTACGAGAACGTAACCAGTACTCCCGTGATGCCCAGGAAGCTTGGCAAGACTTCATCAACCTCAAGGGTCGTATGGATACCGAGCTTTCCAAGGTTTCCAAGAGGAATAACTTCCTGGTCGAGGAACTTGAGAGCTGGAAGCAACAGTTCCTCAAATTCCAGTCGTTTGCCGAACAGCTTACCAAGGAAACCCAAGACCTCAAGGTCAAGATTGAGAATCACAAGCGTGAGAATCGTCGTCTCACTGGTCTCATCGATCAACAGAAGGATGATACTGCCCGTCTTACCGTTCGCTTGTCCGGAACTGAGAAGCAACGTGACGATGCTCTTGAGGCCCTCGTTCTGCAGCAAGAGATTGCTGAGGAACTTGAGCGCGAGAGGAAACGCAACAGGAAGGACCTCTCATCCTTGCAGCAAAGGAATGATCAGCTGTCCCGACAGAGGGATGAGGCCCAGCGCGTTGTGTTGCATCTACGTGCATTGATCGATGGCCAGACCCACCATATGGAACATATCGTCAAGTCATTGAACACCAACGAGATCGCGAGCAGCATTGAAGCGGGCTTTGCCGATGTTCCTGAGGAGGAGGAAGAGGAGCTTGAACGTACGCAAACTAAGGATACCGCCGAGGTTGGCTCTATCCGTGGCGTTCAGGGTGTGACTGCCCGCAATGATTCCAGGGCGAGCACAGTGGATAGCAAACACCTTGATGGCGAAGACTTTTCCTCTGACATGGAGTCCCGCCTTCTCTATAGTCCGGTCGGTCGCGCCAAACGTTTCTCCTCTAGTTCCATGGTCGATGTTGCTGACCGCCACCTTCGCGACAAGACGGATGCGATCGCGTATATCATCCGAAACATTTCGGAGCAATGCGCTGCCGCTGTTGAGGGGCTTCAGCTCGCTCAGCGTGCAGATATCGACGACGATGCACAAAGTGATCACCGCAGCAGCACTCTTGTTGCAGACAATGATGATCAGCGCACCTCTACTCAAGGCAGTGACTACGGTGATGATGATGCATCTTACCTACGCCCAAACCGCATCTCCAGCATTCCTCCCACCCCTGACCTCGTGCATCGCTCCAGCACATCCATGTCGATAGCAAGCGCATCAACCACCCCTGAAAGACACAGCATTCAGACGTACAAGCATGATGATATTCCCGACGTTCCCACCAAGATTGTAGAGGACGAGGAAGACCTCAATGAGGATCCTCAGACCCCAACTGAATTCGTCCCGGTGTCGAAGTTTGCTCAGCCCCTTCATCGCCCTTCCCACGCTAGCCTACGTGGACGTTAGGCCCCAAAAATCGTCACTGTCGTGCTTGCCGCGATACCTATCAACGATGTCAGACCTTGTGTCTTGTTATGACTTTGGATTTTTAGGAGTTCGATTTATCTTGACTTCTTGCCAATTTACGAGCTGGCGTTTCCGGGTATTTGCTGGCTATTACCTTTCATGTCTCTCTTTAACCTCGCTCTAGCGTTCCTTTTAGACTCGGCACCCATTTTTTGGTAGGTGGCTGGGATGGCTTACATTTTACTTTGTTGTGGGAGGCTTAGATGATTTTTTTTGGATTGGGTTGTATAGGTGGAAGGAAAGAGGGTGCTGGGGCGACCTGATATGGGGAAAGCCCTGGAGGGCTCAGCTGACTTTGAATTGGCTAACCCTAGTTGTTGGATAACATTTCATTGTTCCTATGTGAAGATAATATACCACTTTTTATTTCTTTAGCTTTTTCTTAAAATTCTTTTCATTTTTTTTTTTTTTTATTAATCTCATATTCATCCCTTTGTTACTTGCATTCGGTCGTGTTTTCCAGTACATAACGTCACGGCTGGGATCTGAATCTAATTCATTGATGTCAACTTGCATGCCTACTCGCAGCTACTCTTCTCTGCGATCTAACCTGAGAATCGAGGAATTAAGAGGTCAAGGTACATCACGGGAGACTAGCCATCAGACCGTTAAAAGTAAAAGACCTAGTGATGGAAAACGTCCCGTTGAATCCTTGCATCCCGTGTTTAGTGGATTTGACGCTTTGTTTCATGTGGGATGGGGATTGGTACGCCTTGCTTGGCAACTGTGCATGTGGCTGAATTAGCTGTTGGACGGGGTGTTTCAGGTGGGAGGCCTGGAGGGTGGGGGGTACCTGGGTATGGTGTTGGATGATGGGGTGTTGGGCTTTGATGCCGTGTGGGAGGTTGTAGTTTGTGGTGTTGTGAGGAAGGTTGGTAATAAATTGTAGTAATGGTTGTTGAATGTGAAAAGGTATCTTCATTTATGTTTGTAGGGACCGAAGCGAATAGCTTCTGTTTATTTCTTTCATAATTGCTGTGATGAAGTATTCTGATGTCATTTCTTAACCTGCAACCCAGGGATGAGATCACCTGCTGTGTCAGTTTGAAAACATTCCTACGTAACTAAGGTTTCTCAGTACCATGGTTTCGGGAATGATCGTCTGGATGCTGTGTGTCACGTTTGGAGCTTGGATCTTTTGCGTGCTAGAGACTCATGTGAACTACTTGGTAACTATATTGAAGGGTCGTTCATTTGGGATGATCATTTTCTTCTGCATTACTTCTATTTGACGTCTTCATGTCAATGAGTGTCACTGTGAGTTGGTGATCACAAGAGAATCTGGAGGTAACGGCTGACTAGCTCTCGCGATGGAGATAGTGAGGATGAGCAGTTCGTCATTTTCATCCCGATTGTGTGGTGGTATGGACAGCTACCAGCTCTGTGGGAGGTTGTCAGTGACAGGTTGCGTTAGGGGGGCTCTGGCTCTTGGCTAGTGTAGGTCTTTAATCCGACGAGATGTTAAATATTTCCTTATGATATGTGAAAATGTGTAATATCAGTCCTCTCTACTTTATTACGATGTTGCGTGACTGAATGAGCGTTTATTCTCTGGGAAATCGCATCGTGATGACTCAAACTGAGTACCATATATATCCTCGAATGCGCAGATTATCATCAGGACATCTACCAATGGGTTTCACAGTAATGACTCTTAGTCAAGAAGTTCTTAAGATCTGTGTGCGTATCAATATATCATGGTGCGGGGAATAGATACATTAGATCGAATATGATTTCCACCCAGTCAAATGGCATGTCCTTCTTGTCTCCGAAATACAAACCGTCGGAGTCAAACGTGACAGGAGATTATAACTCAGATCCTCACGTGCATTCTACGTGTTAAGAAACACCTGGTCGATATGCGCCTCAGTCAGTCCCCTAGTAAGTAACACGAAGTTTTGTAAAGAACTCTTGACGATTGGTGAATAAGAACTAAGAACAAACGCAGTTATTTGCATAGCCTCACAAAACAATAGTCAAGATGCGAGATGTCCCGTATATGCTGGTGAGGTTGAAGTATGGAGTATTGGCATCGTGAGAAAGAGCAGGGCTGAGGATAGGCGCCGATCGGGGGAGAGGGTTGCGCTAGCCAGATGCGTGCAAGCCCTGAAGCTTATCCTCGCTAAACTCAGGGGTCTGGCCCAAATAGAGGCTTAGCTATCCGAAAACAGCTCCCAAGGTTCCAAGGTTAATATATCGCTGTGACACTTGTGAAGGGCATGGCCTGCTCTCCGTTGGTATTCAATATACAGCTGACCTCCCTCCATCAGCCCTTCATCACCATGCCACTCGCTCGCTGTGACTCTCTTTGACCGCTTTCTCTCTCTATATATAATCCCTTTCTTTATTATGTATAGACTTTAAATTCCCAACTTCCAATTAGTTCCACTCGTTTACCCAAAGTCTCCCCACTTCTGCAAGACAAATGGGTCTCCGCGCCCCAGTGCTGATCTTCGCTGTCCTCCTCCATCTCACAACACTCGCCTGGACCAAAGACGATCCCCAGCTTAGAGACAATTCCGAGGATTGCAACTGTTATCTCATTGAATCCGGTGAAGATGACGCGACATCTTCCTACTTTCAAAACTACCGCTTCTGGGATTTCCGCAATGTCCCGAACGACAACCAATGGCTAACAGCCCCGCCGCAAGTCAATAATTCACAGGATGCAGGACAAGAGGAGGTGTACGATCCAAGCTATTTGAACGACACAAGGTGGAACCAGGATTGGGGTATTCAGAACTGGACGGAGCAGCCATCAACCGACTTTCCTATCAAAATGGTCAACAGCCCAGCAAATATCTTCATGTGTGAGTAGAGACCAAGGCGACTTGCCTTTCACAGACGTCACGCTAATTATGATGCATAGTACAAAACAATGCCTCTGATGAGAACGACGATTACAATACCTACCTCGCCCTCCGTACCACCCGTTTAGACGACTTCCAATCCTCTGCGGAAGTGGAAAATTTGCAGAAGAACCTTATGCACGCGTCCCTACGCGTTAAAGCGAGAGTCAGAGGCGCACGTGGTGCCTGCGCAGGATTCTTCACATTCTATGACGATGACAATGAAAGCGACATTGAGATCCTAACGAATGATCCTACGGACATAATCCGCTACACCAACCAACCCGCTGTGGACAAGCATGGAGATGAAGTCGAGGAAGCAAGCCAGAGCGTTAGCGACCTCGCGGATTGGCAGGATTGGCAAACCCACCGTATTGACTGGCTTAACAAACATTCATACTGGTATTTCAATGGCGAACAGGTTGCTAACAACACTTACTCTGTACCCCGAAAGCCGAGCGGTCTCACAATCAACATGTGGTCTAACGGCGGAACGTGGTCTGGAAATATGACCGTGGGAGATAGCGCAGAGTTTCATATCCAATGGATCGAACTATTGTTCAATACTAGTGGACCTGTTGAAGGACCTGATGGCGATAAGTACGATAAACGGGCTGTGCTTGAAAAGCGTAAGAAGAAGAAAGGTTGTAAGACTGTCTGCCGAGTTGATGGGGTCAAGACTATTGGCTTTCCTGAAGTTGCTTGGGTTTCTGAGGGTCTAGGATCTTCACTAACGATTTCTTGGGGTTTACTAACGTTGGTTACAGTGGCTACTTTCTTCTTCGCTTTGTAGGGTTCCGATTAAATATGCGGGATCTGGTTTTCCACGTGTTAGGCCATGGTATGACTAGATTATTTATTTGTCAGAGTTTACCTCTGTTTTGGTGCATAGCGAAAGGAGCATGGAGTCAATCTTCCTATGGCTATCATAATACAATATATCATATTTTGAATGAGATTCAATGAGATGATGAACATGTTTCATGTTGTTTTTGGATATCTTATATCAATATACCCACTCTTCCAATTTCAAGTTGGAAATCTCGTCTTTCCTTTTTATATTGTGGGCAGTGTAAAGGCCGCATGATACAGGGCTGCCTTTCAAAAATACCGTTTCGCTAATAGGAGGTAAGGCCCTCGATATGAGGAGGTAGAAGGCGCCTAAACCTCTTACTTGGGGGACTTGATCCCTAGAAAAATAGTGAGTAAGAGGTAAGCTGCCAAATAACATGGTGTTCTTCTAATGTTTATCATATATACCGAGTCCTCCCAATACAAACATCCCACACACCCTTTACCTCATCCTCTCCAGCAACCTCGCAACCTCTTCCTCAGCACTCGCAACAGCCCTATGCGCCGCGGCCGCTCGTTCCAACGCCCTGCCCAACGCCGCACTCCCCTCCTCCCCATAACTCCTCACAGAGCCCCCAGCACTACCACTAACCCGCGCGGGAGTGAATGACGGAATCTTCAGTTCAAGCGGAGAACCCGTAGGCTGAGGTATCCTCGCTCCATCTCCGAATTCCGTGGAGTACATATTCCCCCGCATATTCTGCCTAAAGCGCGTATTCTCAATATCCTTTCCACCAAGCAATTGACCCAGCAAACTAAGCGCAAAAAACGAAGCCACAATAAAAGTAATAAGTACCCCTCTATTCCCCATACTCTCTGGCTCCGACCCTAAGTCCAGGTGCTGGGTCATACTACTACCGAAATAAACCCCAATACCCGAGAGGAAGGTAGTTATGGAGATAGAAAGGAGCTCGAAAGGAGCTTGCAGGAGCTGATGACTGACGCTGGAGCTTTGAAGAATTTCTCGTCCGGTGTTGTCGGTGTAGTGGAGGCCGTTGGATAGCCATGCGCGGATTGCGGAGGGCTCTTCGATCAGACCGTACGTTCTTTGTTGCATTACTGTGAAGAAGGTCGCGAGGAGTGATGTCACTAAGGTTGCTGCTAGACATCCTCGCGCTATATAGCTTGTTTCTTCGATGCCAGGTATTTGGAGGGTTGTTACGGCAGCTCCGCCTACCAGACCACCCTATATCCGATATCAGTATCTTCTCATCGAACATTATGTCTACAGTAAACTCTACTATAATACACTTACCACAACAGCAATTATCTGCAAAGCCTCAAGCTGATGTTTACGAAAGTCCCTCACCCGCTTATCAGACCCATTATTAATAAGATTCTCGATAATTTCCAATTCACCCATATCGAAATATAACCAAGGTCGTAAACGATAATTCTTCCCATATCGCATCTCAGCATATTCGGACCTTGGAATGACATTATTAAAGCCTCCCCATAGGTAGCGACTGAAGAAAGGGATTCTTCCTAACAATCGAGCTGGTGATCCTAGGGCGGAGAATAATTCCATGACTCGGTCTGTCATGTTGAAATAAAGTGTTTAAATTAGAATATTGACTAGAATGGGAGATTAGAAGATTGAAAATATGAGAGGAAAAGACTGTTAAGGTATGAAACTCTAGAGGATGCTGAAACTAGATGAGCGTTTTGAAACTGCCTTTCAGCCCCCAATCCTGCAGATCGAAAATAGCTGTGAAGTGTTGTTTGGTGGGTATCATGCTGCCAATGCAGTTAGCAGGCGCTTCGCCAGAAAACCAACCAACGTTGAAAACGTATATCCGCATTAACGCTCCGCTGGTTTCGATATAGAGCAAATATTACATAATATAGGATAAAGACATGTATGGAGCTGCATTCCAAAAGTATCCAGGCATCTTCTGTACTTCTCGGTCTCCGTTAGGAAGAGATCGTCAATCAAAAATAGAAGCGGCTCGCCCCTTTATCCTCGGTAGATAAACAACCATCTAATTTCGAAGTCAATATGGATATCTAAAAGCAATTGCCCATGATTGGCTACAGGAATAATAATAGTTTACCAAGATGCGAAGGTTCCTTGCATCGGAATGGGAGATCATCACGTGCGAGACTAGATCATGGCTTCGAACAAGGATGTGCGATGACGTAGTTTTGTGCTCACTGCTTTAACTCCGAACAAACGACCGCCTACTTCTTCATCTTCTCTTCTGCTTTCTAACCTTCTCTCTTCCACAACCCATTCCGATACAAATTCCATACTCTCCTCTTCATCAATTGACTTCTTTTCTGCGACAATGGATGTATGGCGATACTCTCTTTTTCAGCATAGTGATTGATGCTGACGCGTGCGATTTAGGTCTACTACTTCTACAGCTATGGCTCTGCCGCCTGGATGGGTACGCATTAGCTTCTTTTCCATAAAAATTAACATGCTAATCAAAGTCAGCACTCCAAGCCATGCCCCTCATCACCTCTCCCACAATGATTGTGGCTCTACTTTCCCCGGAGGTGCGGGATGCTTCAGGTATGCATACTGGTCAAGTAGCAATCACGTTTACCTAAGTTCTAATTTCATCTGGAATAGCTCTTGAGGTCTACTTCTCCCGAAGCCTTGGCATCTCCCTCATCACAATAGGCGTTCTGGGCGTCTTACTCACGGGTTCTGTACCGTTGAGTTCAAGATTGACTCCAGGTAAGTTGAAAACTTTCTGTACGGTCTCATATACAAGTTACCCTGTAAAATCTTTGGTTAGAATACAGCAACTAATATAATATCTAACAGCCGGTCCAACAAGCACCGATCCCTCAGATCCAAAAGCACCCTACGCCCTGCCCACATTGACCATAACAACCCTTTACCACGCCACCGCCGCTTTCTACACATACGCTCTTTGGACTCAAACCGGTGTCACATCTTTCAGTCTCGGAACTCTCGGCAGCGGTGTCCTATTCGCCATTGGCATGTGGTGCATACTTTTCGCTAGCTCCGATGGCAGGATCAGCAGGAAGACTGGCGCTGATAAGAGAACATCTGGCTTCCCCTTCAAGAATGCCGAGGCAGACAGGAGAAAGGGAAAGAAGGGAAACTAAAGTACATTTCGTGAGAAAGATCATTACGATCAACTTGACGAGACATGCATGATGAAATCTCGGATTTCGGGACTGTAGGGCTAGGTCTGGAGTTAGGAATCAAGCATACGGTACCTTCAAGCGGCTTCGAAGGCCGTGTTTTATGCATAGAAGCAATGATAGGCATGAGCATTACGGGCGCTCCTTGTGTATGGGGTTTGTAAGATATGGAAAAATCAACATTAGAATCAATGAATTACTGCGAGTATTTCCAGCTTTTTATGAATTTCTATCCAATGTGTTATTACTCCAGAGGTTTCGTATCAACCCTAACCATTTCCCAACCATATTTGATCAAAAGCTTACAAAGGAGGTTGCCTGTGTTGATGTATAGGACTAGTCTACCTCCTATGCAAAGCCCCTCAGGAGCATACCTCTTAAAGCCGAGTAGCGTGGAGTCAACCCCCTTCATGCCGCCCACCGCCCCTCTAAAAAAAAGAAAATTTGGTATGTGGCTATGTTAAGTGGTACTCGAAGGCGACGAAGAAGAAGAAGGAGGATGAGGATGAGGCGTAGTACCAATATTTGTTGAGGTATATATGTTCGACGAATCATCCTCGGTACAGCCTCACAAAAGTATGCAATGAACCCAAGGTAACGTGTGACGAGAAGAACGCCCGGTACCACTGAAGAAGGATGTGTGGTATGAGTCATTATGGTGGTGATAGGGGGGTGCTCAGGAGGTTGTAGAGATGGAGCTTGGGATGTGATAGGGTTTGGATTCTTTGGGATGAGGTTGTGAGGTTGGGTGATGGGGAGTCAGGGGTTAGCTTTTGGTTGTAAGGGCTTGGTGGTAGGGGTGTAGGCAGCAGGAGGTG
>AJFL01000465.1:0-35086 GCA_000467735.1 Rhytidhysteron rufulum CBS 306.38 | reverse complement strand
GGAGGAGGAGGAGGAGGAGGAGGAGGAGGGAAAACGAGTATAACTAATGCCATTCACTTAAATACCAAGGAGGGAAAACGAATAATAGGTAAAGAGGACTTAGTGTCCCCCTTATATAACTTATCTATCTATCATTCAAGCAAGCCATTCATATAGTCCGGCGGCTGGCCATGGGGGTATAATAAAAGTCTAAATACAAAAAATAGTATGCGGTACATATCGAATAGCGTAGAGAGAGATTCATCTCGCCAATACTGCATGCATACATGCTTGGGGTATAATGTGGGGATAACAGTGACTAGTTGTGTATCTCCCAATCTCTATCCCCCCTTTTTGAGGGTTCCCTTTATGATGAAGGGCGTGAGGGTGAGGCGTTTCACAGCTCGCAGCGTGGATAAGAGACTAAATGTCCGGTTTCCATCGCCAGGGCAAGCCAGTGAAATGGTATGTACCCCAGGTGAACAGACAGTCCAATAACTGAGGCTGTCGGTGGAGAAAGGAGAAATGCAAATGCCTCCCTGGATAGTAGTGTTTAACGCCTTTGGAGAATGTATTATATGCATTGTTTTGAATCGCTCAGAAATCCAACGCATCTGGATGAACAAAAGAAATACATGAACAAGGAAATGTTGGGTCCGTGTCCGTGTGAAAGATGCCGCAAGAACCGTCCGTCGAATGGGGTATCATAAAGAGGTCCAAAGACCTAATCCATGCAATCGTAGAGGGGAGGTAGTGAGGTAGTTGAAGGGTGATGCGGATTAAGAGATGAAAATGAAGAGAAAGCAAGACATGTTCATGTGGAAGACCCGGAAAAGAATTTAGAGAGTGATGGTAGTATAGGGACCACTACTGGAAGAAGGAATAGTAGTGCGGCCACTAGACCAAGACCCAGTAGAGTGACGACGAATACCGTTTCCTTGTCCAAGGTTGTCGAGCTCTCTATCTTCATGTTGGAGTGACCGTCCAAAGACCATGTCTAAGATTTCCTGGACATATGCGCGATCGGTGCCGGCCCAAGTTGCGCGTATGCCAATGTTTAGAATGATCCCAATGCAGATGGCGAGAGGTCCCCAGACGTGGATTTGGTCGGATTCAAATTGGAGGAGGCCGCCAAAGAACCAGAGGGAGACGCCGGTGGAAAGGAGATAGCCTAGGCCATAACTGTGTATTGGTTAGTTGTGGGTGGGATGGGAAGAGAATGTTCTTAGTTAGACTCACATTGGGCGATTAAGTGCTGTTTTGACGGCGAAGAACATAATCGGCAACATTGTCAAGCTGAATACACCTAGGGTGCTTCAAGAGGTAAGGATCATGTTATACAAGCGTAGGTAGTTCGGACGTACATGTAGAATGTGATATCCAAGGGAATACTGAGGAAGTAAGAAGGTTCCTCATGTTTCTTGAGGAACATTCCAGTGGCCATGATGATAATGGAACTGAAGAAAAGAGTTCCATAGATAATGGCCATGAAAACTTTGAGAGCGGACGACATTGTCATGATGTGTATGTTGTCAGGGTGCCACCGTGAACCGTAGACTGAGGATCTTTGAAGGATGGCTAACGAAGCGGAGCTTGAAGATCGGACGGAACTGTGCAGGGTATTTGGAAAGCTAGCGATTATGTCAGAACATGAGTGCAAGCTTAGAGGGGCTGTAGCAGCTTACCTGTGACGTCGATGTTGCTGATAGCAGATAAATTTATGGCAGAAGGTCTGTTGGTTTGGCGAGGGAAAACTTGGTGAAGGATAAGAGAGGAGAGGAGAGGAGACTGGAGTTTAAATAAAATGTATGGGCGGGAAAACTGAGTCGAAGGGGCTCGAGGGGCTCGAGGACGACGGGGCAAGGGGACCGTGTTGAGTGCGAAAGTGACTGATGTTTTTGGTTTCGGTGACGGTGAAATGCAGGAACTGAAATACACTGCAAGCTGGGCGGTCCGACGGGCAAGAAAGCTCTCTGATTCAGCATCATATTGGCCAATTAACTAACCTGTCGACGGCCAAGGGCTGCCTTCGACCCGATGGTGAACCATCAGCCACAGTGCGGTTCCTAAGGGCAAAGGGCTATCGCTTCCACGTCGTACTGCGTCCACGTAATTGAATGGTCCAGTTGGGTTCGTTCCGGCGCGAAGGTGCAGGCTGCTCTGAGGTCTGCTGGCGTCCCTACTCGTCATTGGAGCCTGAGGTATCCATAGGAGCAGGGAAGCTCCCTCTATGCCTTTCACCCTGTGTCGAATGAACTACCAGAGAACCAAAGGAACGCCCTTTTGATGGGTCAGGCTGGCAAGGATAGTCTCTGCAGGTATGTCGGAGGGCTGAAGCAGGATCGTCCTATTTGCTGAGGCGACTTGACCCATGCGGTGCATGCTGTAACTGTTGACCGGTGCCTCGTCATATCTGTGGAGGCGTACGCGGTTTGGCTATGCAACTACCCAGGTGATTAATTAGTGTAACCTTTTATCCTGCCTCGGCTGAGCTGCACGAAAGTGGCTCAGCGCTTGACTCTATCACAGCCCCTGGTTTATCGCCAGTGTATAAAACCGCACCTGCCTTGACATCGACAACCTCATTAAGTGTTTTGACTTCCAGCGCTTATAAATTAGAAGAAGATCAAATTGTGTTGATGGCTTTTCGTGGTAAGAAGCCCAGGTTGCTGAAGAGATTCCGTCCTGAGTCTGACAAGTGAAAGGTTCATACGCAACCTGAATATAGTCAATATGAAGCAATATTACCCCGGAAACCAGAAAATACGACACGAATTCTGCCATTCTTCGAATCATACTCGGAGTCGCTTTTACAAAGCCGCCTGCGCACTATGCCTCTGGAGCTGTAGTACAGCGATGAGTGGGGTGTACCTTGGGCTGCAAGCAGAACAGAGTCAGAATCTACTCCTTCGAAAGTGGCAAGATGTAAGTGTACTCCTCAAAATAACCTTGAGGCGAATGAATATTGACGAAGTGAACCGGTAGATCGTTTCCGAGCACCTCCCTGAACCCGCTACAACGATATTGCTTCCCACTCTTATTATTTCTACTTCTGGATATACCACTGCATGTATGGGCATATACCGGAGGGCACAGGACTTATCAGCATCTGTCTCGATGGTCTGCGTTGTCTTGGTCTTTACTGAAGCATGGTGGAATCGATTTCAACTTACCGCTGCCGAGAGGCTGCTCGTCCTCTTGCCTATTATATTGAACTGTGGACTGAGCTGGACACTCGCACACGCAAGGGCAGAACCTAGTTATCGATGCATAGCTGAAGAGAGCTGTTGTAATGGCACTGCTTGATCTCTAGGGTAGTAGCTGTTGGGTCTGTCTCTATAGTTCGTATGTCTGAGAAGCGGTTTGGCTTAGTCTTGCTGTTAATTCGGCGTTTGTATTCTATATTATCATCAGCATGAAAAGCATCGAGAAAACATTCTCAATGCGTATCTATACAAATACGTTCGTTCACCAAAACTTTCCACATGCAATAACTTATGGGGCTACAGTGACTGGTCGTTAGTCTGGTTGCACTTCTGCCTGGGTAGGAAGAAGCCACTTTTTTTTAACTGTACGCTTCTTAGCTCAATGGGGTATATTTAATAGAGCAGATCCCGATACCCCTCGACTTAAAAGAGTATTCTTTCTTCAGAAAATTTAACCATGACCTACTCTGACTTTGAGGCGTTCAGTGACTAGGCATTTGCCCATTGATAGCAGTATAGAGAGATGCTTAGGGACGTACCATATGATTTAAGCCAAGAATTGACAACTTCTTGACCACTTCCGGATGACTGCCTTCACATAGAGCCTGACACGTGACATTGGTTCCTGTGCAACAAGCCACTCGCTCAGCGCTGCGCCCCGCCCTCCGTCATGAAACAGGGTCCAGCATCCCAGTCGCGCGCTATGCAGGCACGTCAGTGACTTTCTTTTGCAGATTCTCCTTACAAGAAGAAACTCTCCTCGTTCTTCAGTCCCATTCAAACTCCTACTATACCTTCCTCCTACCCCGATCTTTCTTGGAATACTTCCTATTTGACTTTGAGCTCAAGACCCAAAGCCCTTTTTGCAGACCCAGCATTCTTCTACTAAAGAGAGTTATCTTTCTGCCTGCAGGCATCGTAACTTACCGTCATTATCCCGCGCCCGCGCCCGCGACCAGCACCGACTGCCAGAGCTTTTGAGATTCTCTCATTAGTTATACAGCGTATCGTGTAGCTCGATGACAGGGGGGACCCGTCACCGGAGCCATCTTTCGCGCATCATAAACGGCTACAACTTCTTCCAAGCATTAGGATATTTAGGCTTCCTTCGCGAAATCGCACGAATAGCGTGGCCTCTGGAGAAGCATATAGTTCCGCGCTTCTCATTCAAGGAAATCGCGTCGTTACCCAGAATGCATAGCTTCATGGAACTGCTGTTGGTGTTTGTTCTCGGCCTTGCAATCGGATTGTCGACTGGGCGGAAGCAACGTCGAGTACTGTACAAGGAGATCAGTCGGCTTCGACAATTAGTACAACTCGACCAGAAGTTTGCCGAGGGACCTTCCGCAGAGACATTGGTGGGGCCGATTGGTATGTCATAATCGATTTGCTGCCATGCATCCATTGGTCAGACTTCACTAACGTTCTTATTCCTATAGGATTTTCTGTTAGCTCCGTAGAATCCGCCATGTTGCTTGGGACTTGGCCTGAGAAAGTCGTGTCCCAAACCAAAAACGCAGCCCCACCAGAACTAGTATTTACTGAGAGACATCCTACACTGGCTGTACATGGCAATGATATATCTCAAAGCAAACCTATGCCTGAGATGTTGGATCCTGATGCGAGAATAAGAAATGGTCGTGAGCAGTACCTTCGTGGAAGCAAAGCGGAAGCGACACCGAACGAATTTGCTTTATACCCTGGGGCAGACGCTTCCATCAGACAATCGGCACAGGTTGAACAAGGTTCATCATCCAACATACCTCGTAGGGAAAAGAAACGAAATTGGATAGCAGGGAAAAGAGCGCAAAAGGGAAATGGTAGACAAAACTGGAATGACGACCCTCAAGACCGCAAGGAACAATTGAAACAAGAGAGAAGAACAAACCAAAGAAAGCCAAATGCACATCACCCAAATCACCGTCGATATGACTCGCACTCCTATAGTAGAGAAATGACGTCGGAATCGACAGGGCCTGTTCTTAATATGAACTTCAGGGGTGGACTGAATGCTTACCTTCCGGAGCTCAACAACATTCCGCAAATGTTTCCGAATAACAACATTCCCTGGAATGGCCCTCCTCACTACCCCCCGATGTACTCTCCGTACCAGCCGATGCCATTGGGTGGAGTAGATTATTTGGCAGTCCCTGGTCGTATGCATCCCCACAACGTCTTCCCTGCTTCTGGACCATATCGAGGCAACCCTTCAACAAACATACAAAGACATGTCCAGAATGAGAATTACCTTTTTCAACCCTCGATTTGGACCCCCTCGGCTGCAGAGCGCGGTCCAGGGGAACCACAGGTGATGGGACCGCCATCAGCCTATCCAGGTCAAGCAAACTCTTCAGGGATCACGGGTCAAGTCGAATCGTATTCTGTAGAACATACTCCAATCGAATCGAACATGAACCCAGAAGAAGCCATGCGGAAAATGCCAGAGGAAACATTTGGGTTGTTAGCCGAACAGGAACAAACAGCAGGGCCTGGAGAAGTGAACAGTACGGAATCAGTGCAGGATGTCGTTAACGATACCGACGGATGTACTTCTGATGACGACATCCATGACTCAACCCAGACAGCTCCCGGGACATTTGACAATCAGTCAAGCTCGGACTTGACTCAGCAAGATCCAAACAGCCCGAAAATGGGAATACTCCGTCGCGAGACAAGCCCTGCCATCGTGGTGCAAAGCCGGGCCAGAAACATAGGTTGAAAGCATCCTATAATCTTTTGAGTTACGTTTAATCGGGCAGTTAGTTTATCTCCTTTGACATAATTCAGATTGTTGGTGTTGGATGTTGCATTTCTGGTAGTTAGTGTATTAGTAAAACAGATTGCATCATGCATGTATAGAGCATTAGAGGTTGGCGTAAATAGAACCCAAGGTCTTTAGATTCCGATATCTTGCATGCCACGATGAATGTATGAGCGATGAAGAGAACGAAGACGAGTACAAGGAGAGGTAAAAGATGATGTGAGAAGAAGGTTCTGAGTAATTCTGAATCATCTGGTGGCCCTAGCCTCCTCCATCCTAGTGTACCAAGAAACATCGTCATGAGCATTGTTCGCATAGATGCCCTTCGGCCCTTTTCATTCTGGACGAGAGTTCGGTAACAAAGTTAAATGGTCTATTGTGATTCATGCAGAACATATCAGAAAGAAGCTCATATAGAGCAAAGACAACATTTCCACGTCATTAGGTCCCTTTCGACAAACGATACCTCCTGCGCCGTGAAAATGCCCAAAGGACTGAATATATCGCGCAGGGGCCATGGAAACAACCTCTACGTCTATACTACTCGCTATCCTCGTCCGCCAATAACTTTGCATAATCTTCGGCAGAAGCAAAAGTGGGCAAGTGTTTCAGCTTGCGCTTCTTTGACTTCTTGTCCTTGTCCCGCTTGTCTTTCTTGGAGTAAGGTGCTTCTGGCACGCCGGCATCCTCGTCCTCATCATCCATGTCGAAATCGACGGGTATATCTTCATCGCTATCCACGAAAGCACCCTCATCCCCACTCTCGAGATCGAAATCGTCCATTCCGTCCATTCCTTCGTCTTCTCCGATAGCACCATCTGCATCCTCCACGTCACTGTCGAGGTTGAGTTTGACACCTTCACCCATTCCACCTTCATCATCGTCGCTCATATCATCCATATCAAGATCGCTGAAGCCCTCTTCATCACTATCATCACCTTCGATTTCAGGCCTGCTTTGTACAAGGGCATCCCAAATTTCGTCTTCACCCTCTTCATCGCTTTCATCGTCCTCTTTCTTCTTCTTCTTCTTCTTCTCCTTACTGACTTGCTTGCTTTTGCCAGCCTTTTCGAAATACTTATGGAAAAATACCTCGTCCGCGCCAATATCCTCAACCTTCTTCCTCCAGAATTGCTCGGAATTAAGGGGCTGCAAGCCTTTGCCTCCATCGCGTTGCGTGATAAGATAATCAGCTGCCTTGGAGGTTCCGGCCATGGGTTGCATGATGGAACTGCCATGGGTAGCCTGGGCTTTCGTCTTTGGATTCCGGTATACGAATTTATCAAGGAAGTTCATCAAGGTATACAGAGTTGGGTCAGGCTTCTCTTTCAAGGGTTCAGAGTTCAGAATCTTGGCAGCGAGCACATGTACGGAGGGGTGGTAGTGAGCTTGAAGAGGTAGAAGCTCCCAAAGACACGACGCATCGGCTCCTGCATGCTCCGGATTCCTCTTCTTGGCATCATATAAAGAGCGCTTCGATGACTCGGCATTTGTTGGGGGAGCGGTTCCATCTTCAGGTACATCTTGATAATGCTCTTCTTCATCATCGGAAACATTATCCTCAGGTGTTGAGAGCATTGATCTGATGCTTGGAAACGTTGTCATGAGCTCATTAATCAGGTAAAGGACGCCACAAATAAACGGCGGCTCATGAAGGTTGATGATTTGAAGCAGCCGTTTGACGAAAGCCTTGACCCGCTTAATGTTCATGTCGGCTTTGAGTGAACGGTAAAGCAGATTTAGATACATAATCTGCTTGGAGGACGTGATAAGCCGCGGATCCAGGAGAGATTCATAGAGAGTGCGATAGAAACGATCTGCTGATATGTGCTTAGCGGCAGATATTTGTTGAATAAGCATCAGGGCTTGAACGCTGGTGTTGAAGTTTGAAGAATGAGTGACCTGGAAGATAGTGTTGAGTTGCGCTTCGAACTTCTCGTCGTCCGTTTTTGCGAATGGGAATGCTCGATTAACACCAGCTAACACCTGTGCAATCATCTTCTCTTTCATTTCATCCTCGGACTTGTGGGCTTGACCGGCTTTGGCTTGTGCCTTTTTCTTCGCCATTTTGCCTGGTTTTCCTCCTCCTCCTTGGACTAAACCACTTTTGTTCAACTTTTGCGCCTTGGGATCCTCTTTTTCCTTCGGCTTTTTCAACAGACCAATGAACAAGCTGAAATATATCTCTAGTAATTTGTTGGCCACTTCTTCCTCTCTAACACTCAATACCGTCTGGTTGAGTGTGATTATAGCGTAATATTTAGCATGCGAGCTTTGGCCGGGTCGGAATAGAAGGTCGGACTCGATGGAATTGATAATGACGCTCTTCATGAGTGGATGAGTATTCTGTAGCTGAAGAAGGAGATAAGAGGCTCTAGACGCGATCTTCTTGTCGTTGTCTCCGAGCTTGTTAATTAGAAGTCGAAGCAAGTTTTCCTCTTGTTCAGGCTTCTCCTTCAACAACTCCCAAACCATTGTCACAGCCCGACTTCGCGAGTACTCGATCTCGTCGTTGCACCAACCCTCTAGAATCTTCAACATTTCGAAGTATTGACGCTTTAACCAATCCTCATACGCCCAAGTGATCAAGTGGATCTTCTCTAAGGAACCTGGTAGTTTGTCCCCCGATTTCCAGTTCGCAGCTTTACCTTGGAGAGCAGATATCAGACCCGGTTGCCTCGCAAAAGCCTTGAGTTTCCGATCCGGAGGTAGCACGACACCCGCACCCATAAGATCCTTCAAAGCGCCCAGAGCCATTAAAGCAGCATTCCTGCCCCTTTTCTTCGAAAGTCCTAAAAGCTGCTCAAATGCCTTCAAAGAATGCAAGGGCGATTCTTGAACGATCAAAGTGAGGGCAGAGACCTTATCTTCCATAGTACCGGACGCCATTATCGTAGACAAAAACTTGTGCGATGAATCAGCAGACATGTTGGATTCTCCATAGGTAGCCGCCTCAACTAACAAAAGCTTCTCAGCATACTCGTAGAGTTGATCCAAAACATGACGGGGCGGAATGGAAGGGTTTTCGACGGTGGGCAGCTCGGGTAACGGTACAGCATGCCATTCTGGTTGAGGCTTGAAGATCTATACATAAGTTAGAAAAATTGTTTGAAGTTATATTATCACAGGGTCGTACCAGATCGGGCTTGCGACTTCCAGGCGCATTTTTGGAGCCGGCCTTTTTGTTGTCCTTCAGTGAACTATTGCGGGCCTCTTTTTCCGGAGGCGGCTTGTGAAAGCCATCTTTCGTCTCTGCATGCGTGCGCTTCTTGCCCATTTGACGTCGCTTTGTTATTTTCGAGGGAATAGGCCAGCCAGAGAAATCCTCTGACGCGATATCGACCTTGACGTGGATCAGCGTCCCGAGTCCATGAAGGTATGAGAAAATTCAACCGGCAAAACCATTTTTCCGACGGCACGGTCCGAGCTTCCGCGGGCAAGCGGGACGCATGCAGGAGCTCATAAGATTGACGATGACTCAATATTAACTCTCCTCCTCCGCCGAGATCGCTGGTGACATTCACTCCCCGGGCCTCAATTGCTCCGCGCTTTCTCCCAACTTGCTCCCAAATTGCAATTGAGTCTGTCCGGACAGTACAACCTTCAATCCTCCACTTCATCATGCCGGCCGATCCCTCCGAAGAGTCGAAGGTCTCTATCACCCCGCTGCTCAAGCGCCTTTGGCATGAATCCAAGGCCGAAACCAAGCCCACCTCCACCGAGATCGCAGCAGCCATATCCCACATCTTCACCAACAGCCTTTCCGAAGTCCAGACCGGCGCGCTTCTAACCTGCTTACATTTCACAGGCCGCGATTTCCAGGCGGATGTCCTAACAGAATGCGCCCAAGCAATGCGCAATTTTGCGACCGAGATAGATGTTCCCCGTCTATCCACAATCCTCCGCCAAAAAGGTATTGAGGAAGGCGGCTACCACGGCGGACTGGTATGGTACATACCCTTCGAACCTGAGATGTACATCTTCAACAATAGTGTCTAACCTGCATAATAGTGTGACATAGTAGGCACTGGTGGTGATTCACATAACACTTTCAATATCAGCACGACGTCCTCAATCCTCGCTTCCTCTCTGCTTATGGTAGCAAAGCATGGAAATCGAGCCTCTACTTCCCGCTCCGGCTCCGCAGACCTCCTTGCATGCGCCCCGCCTACCCCTCCTAATATCTCCGCTATCACCCCCGACACTATCGCGGAGATATATAACAACACCAATTACGCTTTTCTTTTCGCCCCGGTCTTCCATCCAGGTGCCCGTCATGCTGCGTCAATCAGGAAGCAACTCGGTTGGAGGACGATATTCAATTTACTGGGACCATTAGCGAATCCACTGCATTCACTTATAGAGACACGAGTGATTGGTGTTGCCAGGAAAGACTTGGGTCCTGAGTTCGCAGAGTCTCTAAGGCAGAGTGGCGCAAAGAAGGCGATGATCATTTGCGGAGATGAAGAGCTGGATGAACTCAGTTGCGCAGGCCCTACACATTGTTGGAGGCTTGTACCCTCAAAGAAAGGAGGTGATGAGGTGGATATCGAGTACTTTACGCTCACTCCTGAGGATTTCGGTCTTCCAAGGCATCCGTTGAGTGAGGTGTCACCTGGCCAAAGCCCAGAAAAGAATGCAGAAATCTTAATGAAGATCCTCTATGGAGAAATTGCTCCTGATGATCCTATTCTGCATTTCGTTCTGATCAATACGGCAGCGCTGTTTGTTATATCAGGTATCTGTGAAGCCGATATAAGCAGCGACGGTGATGAGGTTATTCAGGAACGAGGTCCTGGTGGTGGTAGATGGAAAGAAGGTGTCAGAAGAGCCAGATGGGCCATCACCAGTGGTGCAGCAGTCGAACAGTGGGGCAAATTCGTGGAGGTCACGAACAAGGTTTCTGAGGCCTGATTTAGTTACCAGAGGTGCGATTCTAGGAACTAACACAAAAAGTTTTAATCCTTTTTGAAATGATGGCATAAAACTTGGACATATATCCTAGTATTTCACCCAAAATATCGCATCTAGGAATTAGGAAGTATAAAGTAGGTATCGAATTTATCATTAGACTCAGGTACACTGTTACCAAGCTTCCATGCTCCTTCGTTTCAAAGTCCATGCATTTTCCTCTAGATCATCAGTCTATCAGCTTTGAATCTCAAAAGCAATGACGAATTTGTACTCATTTCAATTGATGTATGACCTCCGTTCCATAGCCTAATTGGAGCACACCTCTTTAAGACTATTACCTTAGAGGGAAGATATAACTTTTAGTCTATTGTAATGAGCCCTGCATAAAAACGAGCCCCTTCATAATGTCGAGAATGTTCTTCACGTCCAATTTCCAATCTCTTATTGCTCTTACTTCATGTCGTTGAGCTCCTACCCTATAATCTGGTTGTCACTTTCCATTATCGACTATTATCTGTCTCATCATATCGAAACAACAGTTACGCTCTCAATTGAACGCAAACTTATTTCCTTGTCGTTATTTTCTCTGCAATCAAACTTGTCACTGGTCGGCCCAAACGAAGCGTTTACAACGACAAAGTGAATCCAGACGCACGGGCCCATTTTTATATCAATCACTTCCATCTGGAAGCTTCCCCAGTGATTTGGTCCAAACCTTAATCAAAACACTTCCTGAACAGGCAGGTATTCGAACTTACCTGTTGATTACTGTCAACGTCGCTAGTCGCTTATCCTCGGCCCAAAGATGCGGTGAATTACAACCAACGTCCAACGAGTGAATGGAACACACATGACTTGGTATCTAATCTGCGGCAATCAAGGCATAAAGATTCCCTCTCACAAAGGAATTTGTCGACAGGTCACAACGCAACCACCATGGCTTCAGCGCCCTCCAGCCCAGCGCAACCGTCGACCAAACCAATCTCCACCCAGACCTTCAACGCCCCAGTCATAAACCCAAAATTGTTTGCTGATAGCAACGCCATATTGGACACACTTGAATTCCCATCCACTACGCGTGCGATACCACAACCAAGCATGCTTGTAAATTCCGAGGCGTCGGAAGTCGATGCGGTGAGCGAGCGGTCCTCAAAGATCAAGAACCTTCTCACACGTTTCGAGACCATCAACCACAGAATCATCCCTCTACAAGGTGCGCTTCAAAAGCCATTCGTTTTCTACGCTTTAGCCACCGTACTTCACTCTCAGGATATCGTGCCGTTCAACGACGGCCTCCGTGCGCTAAAACCGCGTCTCAGTATCTCAGAAACACCGCTCTTCTGGCCTGAATGCGGGAAGCTGCATTGGCTGTTCATGGTGCTGAAAACACAGAACTTCGTTCCTCCCGATATGCATTCACTTAGTCGGGCACTTCAGGAAACCTTCTCTTTGATCCTGGGATACTCGTTTCCTTGTCGGATTGATCATCTTGTTGCGCAATGGGTGTCGGGTCTCAACCCGTTCACCAACAAAATGGAATGGAACCTCATAACTGGGACATGGAAGAAAGAGCGTAACAGCGCCGGAGCATCTCTCAAAGATGATATCCATTCCCTCTGGGACTCGCGCACTATGGCACATGTCCAAGTACCCGTACAGGTAAGTTCTATCTCCCGTCCCCATCATAGCTGATACATACTAACATTAGTCCCCAGAAAAAGCCAGCTGTATTCGGTAGCGTTAGCGAAAGCGGAAACGGTACAAATCACTCCGAGTTATGTGGTGGAATACCCAAAGTACCCGAGACAACGTTATTCGAATCAAAACCAACCCTCTTCAACATAGCTCCTAAGGTAATGCCTCTCGCAGACGCTGAAAAGGCTGTAAAGACCATCCTTAGTAGGAACAACACTCCGAACCTACCGACATCATTATTCGGAGTAACGTCTCAACCCCCCAAATCTCTCTTCGGTACAAGCAATAACACAAACCCACCACCATCCCTCTTCAACACACCCCCAATAACCAACCCCTTCGTCTTCCGAACCTTCAACCCATCTGCCTACTCAACCAACACCACTACCCCAACCCCCATAAACTTGAACCTCACCGCGCCTCTCTTCCCAAAACACAGCTCTACAACCACAGCCACACCAACGAGCGCAGCCATAACCCCCGCAACTAATCCCCATCAACCCACCCCACCACCCTTCACACTCCTCCCCCAACCCGCTAAGCAACACTTCGACCCACCCCCCCTAAACACCACCACGACAACAGGACAAACAATCTTCCAGAAGCTGGCTGGTGAGGCGCGGACAACGGTTCCGGTGGCTAGTACAACGGGTCCGACGCCTTGTTTGGGGAATCCCTTTACGGGGGGATTGGTTAGGGGAGATGGGGGGTTGGCCCCGCCGCCTCCGCCACCTCATGCTAGTTTGTTTGGGGGGAATGGGGCATAGGGGGTTTGGGTTTGGTTTTGCACTGGGTTGGAGAAGCTGAGGCGTAGCGAGACGGTGGGATATATCTCAGAGTATTGATTGCAGGATGGGGATTCGGGTTGTAGAAGTTCAGTGCGCGGTTTATGGACCGGGGGATAAGCAAAACAGCTCGAGAACGGAGAAGTGGATAAGCTAAACTTAAGTAACAAACTTGAGTCCAGTAGTGAATAGTGAAAAGAGTTCATTTCATCAAACCCCGATTCCATCACCATTTACATGTATTTTGTGACATGTACTACAGCCCAATAAAGCATACTACTAACCTTTAGCCAGCTCACTAGAATATATCATTCATTAGGAAGGAACATCTACTCTATTATGAGTATACTGAGGCCAAACTCCTAAGATGACGAACCTTTATGATATACGAATATGTGGTCAGCGTATAGCAGTAAGTGATGAAAAATACTCTCTATAAAGCTAATCAACAATTTAAACGATCTCGATCGGTTTCCCCTATGAATTCTCATCACAAAGTCACAAAGCACTACTACAAACCCTCACTTCAATATCCATATCAACAACATCAAATTCCACTTAAACCTCCTAAACATATCATACATACAATTCATTAACGCAAATCCCCACACCTACTTCCGACTAGCCGCCCCCTCCCTCTCCATCCCCTCACACCCAACCAACTCCCCAGCCTTCTGTTCCACACCCCCATACCCTTTACTCGTATCCCGCTGCTCACCAGCCGTTTTCATCGCATCAACTGCTTGAGATTTCTCTTGCATGCCGGAGGTTTTCCAGGCTTGAGATCCGGTTACAGAGCCGATTGTGTCCTGGGGGGTTTGGGGTTAGTGGGTGTGTATGGGATGGATGGATGAATGGATGGATGGGAATGAAGGAGGTGCAGAGGGGAGAGGGTGAATGCTTACTTCTACAGCTCCCTTCACGTATTGAGCGTGCCCGGAGATGAGGCCGGGTTGTTGGGTGTTGCTGGTGTTGTTGTTTGATGACATGTTTGGGGTTTGTTGGTAGTTTGCTGATGGTTCGTTCATTAAGATGTATATAGACTTCTATGGAGGTTTATTGAGTGAGTTTTAGTCAATCTGAGTGTTTCTTGTGTGTTAAGTTATCTCTAGGCAAACTTCCATATATATATGAAAGGGTGAGCTTCTCATGACGTCACCTCGATCATAGCTCCCCTGTCGAGGTGCACGTGATATCGATCATCGTGTTACAGAATGTTAACCAATCGGGCGCCCAGTAATGCATATCACCTATGCACCTTCGCTCAAGACTCTCGTCCAATCAAACTTCCTCCACCGTTTCCTGAAACCATCGAGCCTCCTGTCTCCCTTGTGCCATCTCCCTTGCCTCTTCACAACATCCACATCCAAATCCAACATACCCCCAAGTACCTCTCTGGCAAATAAATCACCTCTAGGCCATCGGTTTGAGTCTTCCACGATATGCCCCATTCCGCCATCCAATTCGAACCAGACATGGAAATATGGCATTTCTTTGGCAATGCTCTTCCTGAAAGCTTGCCTACCCATTCCAGACTTGGAGGACTTTAGGGTATCGATGAGTTTCTTATGCTGAGTCCATTCCTCATCACTAGCGAGAATAGCCTCACGGAAGAACGCAGGTGCCGTTTCGCCTAACTCGAAAGGAATCGGTACGACCATCATGGCTGCATGGAGTTTCCTTTGTGGGGCCGCTGCGTTCTCGTAGAAGATTACATCTCGACCTTGATCGTGGTACATACGTGTTAGGCACTTCATGAAGTTGCGGATCTCCTCCCATTCGTCGTCATCGCACTCTAACAAATTGGTACGGTGCTGAATAGGCGTAATAACAGCACCACCTTCGCTAAGTTCGGGTTCGGTAGGGAGTGTTAAAAAGACGCGGGTTGCAAGGGATACGATTGGAGCAACTGGTGGTTGAGGAGGAGATTTGTCCTCATGATGACAGAGAGGGCAGGAATCGAGGATACGGTTCATGCGCTGGAAATCGGAGATGGCCTGACTACGCAAGTTGATTTCTGACTTGGGAGCCCGGGCTGCAAGCTTGGTCGCATTTTCATCCATGTAATCGAGGTCATTCTAGATATTGATATTAGTTGGTAATTTTTAGAGTTATCAATCAAACTCACATCAAACTTCCCATCCTTTGCAATGCGTTCAGCAAGCAAGAGTCCCTCTCCACCAGGATGACCTCGAGTACGTTTCTCCTGCCTGACCATATCTTCAATACTCATATCCTCATTCTCCTTTACTAAGCCACGTTCTCTTCCTCTCTTGTTGTCGATGCTAGTCACCTCGCCTTTGCGACCACCTGCCAACATACGATTGTCCATAGCACCGAGTACAACCACATCTGGCTCTTTTTGATTTGCAAAGTCGCCCACTGCCACGTTGTATTCAGCTTCGAGTTGTGCAGCGTTCGGTGCGCCTTTCAATTTAGCCTTCATCATCTGCGCCTTGAGTTTATTCAAAGTAGTTTGATCCGGCCTGATTGTGCTTGATGATGGCTGGGGATCTCTAACGATTTGACCTTGAAGTAAATCCATCTCTTCTTCTTCCCTTGGACCCCTCCTTATGCCGTGGTCGAGTTTGCGCTGTTGAAATAATTCTCCGCTGGGTTTCTCCTTACCAACATAATCTTTGCCGTACATTTTCCTTCGGTCCACCTCAACCTCTTCTTCCCTTGCATCATCGAAGTCGCGTAGATCACCGTATCGCTCCAAGGCAATGTCCTCGACTGAACGGCCCGTCTCCTTAGCAGTTTGATATACCGCTTTGAGCTTTGTCATGCGCCACTGAGACCCTGCGTCCCCGAAAGTGTAATTGATTTCCCGTTGCGCAGGTTCATCCTTCACTTCCGCCTCTTCCTCCGGGAGCATGTTCATCTGAAAATCGGGGTTCGTCGCCCTTGTCCACTGGGATTTCTCTTCCTTCTTCTTGCGCTGAACATAATCGATATCGAGTGATGAAGGTGCCTGCATCCAAGAGTCCCGCTCCAAGGTCGCATTGGCACCTTCCTCCAGCCTAGCGTCCAAGACATCTTCGTCAGGTGGTGGAATATCCCTTTCAACCGGGGCATCGTCGTCGTCGGATGCTGATGAAACCGATTCATCACGCTTCGATTTTCGCTTTCGGCTTATCCGGTCCTCATCATCCTCGGAATCATAGGCTTCGCGGCGTGACTTATGGCTCCTCCTCTCCTCCCTGTCGCGCGATCGAGAGCGGTCTCGCCTTTCTCGTTCCCTACGCTTCCTTCTATCTCTCTCTTCAGGTGTCTCGTCTTCATGGTGACGAGATCGCTTGTGCCTGTGTCGTTCCTCTCTATCACGGTCATCTCTCGTGCTGTGGTGGTGTCTGGATGAATGATGGTGTCTATCGTGCTTTCGGTCGTGGTCCTAGGTCTATGTTAGTAATTTATAACGAAATGACAGTAAAATCATTGAAACAACATTGGAACAGGTGAATGGTGAAGCTATACCTTTGACCTATGATGATGCTCTCGATCGCGACTCCTGTCGCGTTTCTTATGCGTGTCTTTTGCCTTGCTCTCAGCAAGCTCTCTTTCAAAATCCTCAAGACCCATCTTTGCGCGAGTTTTTGTCGATATTCGAATGTAATTGTCCTAACAGATAGGAGTTGGAGGGAGGTTGTTGTGAAGCTTGGATCATCAGATGGAGCAAAAAGATCGGGCGGTCGGGCGTTTTGACATCATCCGCCGACGGCCCGCCAAGAGATGATTTTACAAACCATTTTCCACACACTCTCTCTTTCTACACCGCTCAACTGCAATCGCCCTCGACATTGCAGCACGACATGAACAACACATAACAGACTTTACTGCTTTCATCCTGCCTTCCATCTATTTTATAGATCGAAGCCCCCGACCCCCGCTTTCCTCCAATCTCTGTTTTCTCCCTGCCTAATCCCCCACCATCCCACCAGACATGGCCTCAGAAGCCCCGGCCGAGTCGCCAGTCGCCATAGTCTGTGTAGGCATGGCCGGCAGTGGCAAGACTACCTTCATGCAGCGCATAACAAACCATCTCTACAGTCCTTCCTCCGTCCCGTACATTATCAACCTCGATCCTGCTGTCCGCCATGTACCCTATGGGCCCAATATCGATATCCGGGACTCTGTTAATTACAAAGAAGTCATGAAGCAGTTCAACTTGGGACCTAACGGTGGCATAATAACGAGTCTCAATTTATTCAGTACCAAGATTGATCAAGTGTTGGGCCTACTAGAGAAAAGGACACAACCGCCTCCACCTCCAGCTGAACCAACAACTAAGGAGTTCATGGAGAATAAAGGAAAGCAGGCCGAAAAAGGACAACAAAAACCAATCAAACATATTTTGGTGGACACGCCTGGGCAGATTGAGGTGTTTGTTTGGTCTGCGTCGGGAGAGATTCTGCTTTCTTCACTTGCCAGTACATTCCCTACAGTTATTGCGTATATCATCGACACGCCTCGCACAACTTCCGTATCCACGTTCATGTCTAACATGCTCTATGCGTGTTCAATCCTTTACAAGACCAAGCTACCTATGATTCTTGTCTTCAACAAGACCGACGCTCAGGATGCTACCTTTGCAAAGGAATGGATGACAGACTTCGAGAAATTCCAGGAGGCTCTTAGGAATGAGGAGGCTGGAGGGAGTTTTGGTGGGGAAGGAAGTGCTATAGGTGGTGGAAGCGGGTACATGGGTAGTCTGCTGAACAGCATGAGTCTGGTATTAGAGGAATTCTACAGGCATTTAAGTGTTGTGGGGGTCAGCGCTATGACTGGAGACGGTATTGGTGAGTTCTTCGAAGGTGTGCAGAAAAAGAAAGAGGAATTCGAAAGAGACTACAAACCGGAGCTTGAGAGGCGGAGACAAGAGCGAGAAAAGGAAAAGGTGGAGAAGAGAGAAAAAGAGCTTGGCAAGCTAATGAAGGATATGAATGTGTCCGGGGCCTCAGCATCCAAGGCAAAAGCTAAGAGAAGGGAAGAACCGGAGACTGTTAGTGACGCGGAAGCCATGGACGACGATCAGGACATGCTGGACGACGATGAGGATGACGACGACATGGATGCTGACACTAGCCTGGAAAAGCGGTACCAGCAAGCACTAAAAGATTCTCGCGCTGATGGTGGTCCTACGGACGACGACTTCAGCTTCGCACGCTACATGCACAAGGCTAAACTCGGATGAAGGAACAGCAGATATGCGAACGACTGTAACGAGGACGACGACAACCCGTAACATACCCCCTTGAATTTACAATGTATAATATGCGATAAGTAAGCTTCGGGGGCGATTTCGAAATAGGTTGAACAGGTGGATGGTTGCAGGTAAGGCCGCAGCGATAACGTGGTAGCAGCAACACCGTCCCTCAATATTTCCAGGCTCTACAATTTGCGTTGTGCATCTTGAAAAAAATTTTCAGTGGGTGTAGCGAAACCCGGTGGCTCACCTAGCTGAAAAGATGCTCTTGACCAGGCAACACGGCTTGCTTAGGATCATAGCAGTCTTGGACGCAGAAATGCAGACTCGAACAAGGAGAAGGGTATCGGCAAGCTGCATAGCTCATACAACTGAAGCGGTAACTCCATAGACGAATCCCAATAATACCCACCGGGAATCGGATCGACACCACAGTTGAAAAAAATATGATAGCTCATTATCCGACGACGAAAGACTCGAGAAAATTATGGTTTTGTGTGTCGTTACGTACATTTTCCTTTTCTCAAGCACCCACATTCAACCTTTCAGGCCCCCGATGTTCTGTGTTCTGAATCTAGGGTATCCTAGATGTACATGGTCCCCCTTCTTTTTTTTCCTTCCTCTCTTACCCTCAGTGAACGTTACACGTACATTACGGTTCCTTCAAACTCCTTTCCCGAACACGTCGTATCCAATAACCAACAGCCGTACTCACACACATATCGGTACCGCATAGCGCAAGTCAGAAAAAAAGAAAAAGAAAAAACGACCTCGTATATGCTGTTCGCCTTTTCCCGTTTCTTCCCTCAGCACAGTTATCTGCGTGCGTGCTTATGTGCGTATGTAGGTATGTATGGTTGAGTGGCTGAAGAATAATATGATATTATGTGTTGCGATGGAAGGTCGTAGTGGCTTTTTCCTGCGCGCGCGTCAATCTTGATCTCACACCTTCTCTGCTACTTTGTGGCTTTTCTTCTGTGGTAAATGAGGAGTGTTTCAGCCCAATTTGAAATATCTCCTATGACTCAATAGCAAACCTACCTTCCTAAATCAATCTAACAAGCCCTTACAGATCGCTAGACACATCTCCCCATTGTTTCGGAATATACTTGCATACCTAAGCGAGGGAACCGCATGGAATTGGAAAAGAAAGGAAGATGTGATTGTCGGAAGCGAGGTTCCTGTGTCCTTCCTTGTTTGTCTATCAATCTACCTATCGGGAGCTGGGGTTTTGCGGCGCTGGGAGGTTACGGTCGTACTTGTGTTAGGTGGTTGTTGCACGTCATGCTGGATTAGGAGGGAGGTGCTGGGTCGCTTGAGTTTAGGTGGTACGGGTACGGGTATGGGGGATGTGTGGGGGGTTGGATGATTTTGCGGGTGTGGGATGGATGGGATGTGGATGATGAAGGGAGTAAGGGTAGGAGGAGTTGAGGTTATGAAGTGTGGATTTGTTGATAGAGTGGATAGAGTGAATATATCTTCATTGAATCATTTAGACTATACATTCATTCCACTCAGGAACCACCACAATCTGAACCAGGAAATAAACTAAACCCTCGTTAAACCCGTCCCTGATCACCAACCCACCCATCTATCACATCGCCAATCTCTCACAAGACAGATCCGATCAAACATTGAAAGCAAAGCAGATCATAATTGTACTCATCTCGCCAACTGAAACACCCTTCCGCATACATCAGCTTCCCCGCACACACGCATCGCATACGTACGCATACCAAGAACAATGCTGTCTCACCTATTTCGAGATCCCCGAGCAGGATTAGATAGTCGATGTTTCACTGCGTTGCATGAGTGAGTGTAGCCTATGCTTGGATTGGAAGTAGATTAGACCCTGTTTGTTGCTATGTTGTGTGTGTTGCGCAGCTGTTTTGGTTCCTTGAGTTTGGCTTGGCTTGGCTTTGGTTTTGTTCACTTTTTGCTACGTTTCTCGACGTTTCGCTATGCTGGGGTAGGAGGTATGCTTCACGACGTTTTGGCTTCGCTATAGTACGTTCCGCTACAGTACGTTCTGCTGCACTTCGCTTCCCCATGCGAGGAGAGGGGAGGGGTAAGTGAGTGAGTGAGTATGTAAGTGGGGAATAGCAAATATGGTGCGACTAAACTGGGGTAATATTATGGGGATGTTATATCTATGTATGTAGGGATGTAGGTAAGTAGGGAGTCATGTAGTGTACATATAAGTAAGTGAGTAAGTAAGTGTTGTGGATGGATGGATGATATTATTTAATGTATATATGTGGGCGTTGTGGAATGCGTGGCCGCCGTTGCGTTACTGGTAGGTGCATGGGTGGATGTTGTGGAGTGGGCGGAGTGGACAGGGGGTTGGGAGGGGTTATTGTTAGTACAGGATTCAGATGTTGAATATATGGTATTATTGTTGGTTGAGATGCAGATGGAGATGGGAAGGGAAATGGGTGGAATGATGGGTATGATTAGGGAGTAGGAACGTGGTGATGATGAGAAGAATGTGAAATGTTTATCACGATATTAGTTAGATGTTTCATTTTCAGCTTTTTTGTTTTCTTTGTTAAAATGATTCAGATGGCAGTTAACTAGCAGATAAATGCGAGACAGACAAACAGACTCCAAGCATTCATTCTGAAGACGGAAATTCTGGCGAGCAAGTGCCAAAAAAAAAAATCGCATTCCTGGTATCAAGGGGTGAATGAACGAACAAATGGTGATCCAGAAGCACAAGTAAAACCACCACAACAACAGGGACGCATTGTGATATGTGACAGATCACAAGCCACATACGCATCCAAGATTCCCCCATCATCTCGTGTCATGAGTCAACATCTCACATATATTCTCGCAAAGAAGAAAAAACACCGCAACAGTGTGGGTCCCATTGTGTTGTCCTGTCCACAGTCACGCCAGTAGTCAGTCAAGTCAGTCAACCAGGATGATGGAGGGGTAAGGTTGTTGTTGTTGGTCCCTCGGTTGCATGGAAAGTTAGGGTTCGACTTCCGTACCGTACCTGGGCGCCTGGGGTGGGCATACATACCTAGGTACCTATCTCCCCCCTTGCATGCAAGTGCAGAGCTGAGCTGACCACTCTACTATTACTACTACTACTACTGGTGTATCCTGTATGTACGTACATGTACGCTCGGAGTTGTGTAGCTTACCAAGAACGCTTTTTGCGTCCGGAGGAATCCTTGGGGATGATGGCGGGGTTGAGAGAAGGGATGGGTGGGTTGGTTGGATTCGCTTTGGCTTTGGGTCGGCTTGCTTGCTTGCGGGCTGCTGTGCTGCGTTGCTGCTCTGCTGCTGGTGAGTGGTAGATGGCAGACATGATCTTCGCCACCGGGCCCAGAAAGTGGTTAGGATGGGATAAGGGGAGAGGTGCACGAGGGCGGGCATGACAGTTGGAAGGTTGGTTTCGGCTTAAAAGAGGAAAATCGCCTGTCGCTCAGTTTTTTCCGCGGCGTCTTCCAGTCAGTTTGGTCAGCAGTCCCGCGACATTATTCAGGTTCGCAGCATCGCAGTCGTGTACAGATGCCGTATGGAGAAGAACGCGCAAAACGCTCATCAACGCCTTAGCTCGAGGCTGTTCGGTGGTGCTGGTGCTGGTGCTGGTGGTGTGGATTAGGGCTGCTGCTCAGGTGGTTTTTGGGCGATGATTGCTTGGTGCTGGGTAAGGTAGTGCTGACAGACACAGCATCGTGGTTGGGTGGTGGCCAGGTGGTTTAGATAGATGGTTGGCTGGTTGGCTGGTTGGCTGGTAGGCGGCGCTCTTGACGTGAACCCTCTCTTCCTCGGAACGAACTCCTCCACGTCGTCATCCACCTCGCTGGGAACCAAGCCAAGGCTCCCCGCGGCTCAGCGGGCGCTGGGCCGATAGAGCTAAATGCAGGGACCTTACTCTGTTCTGTTGCCGCTGTCGTTGCTAGCGGCGACGCGAAGCGTTGTGGGGGTTTCTGCTCGCCCTGCCAATTCACGATTGACTCTGCGATTCTACGATTGAGTTTTATCTTGCCTTATTCTCCTGATCCACCTGTCCCAGAAACTGCTCAGTCCAACGACTCATTCCCAATCCAAATGCCAATGGTATCGAAGCTCTCGTAGGGCGATGAGTCGTCGTAGATCGTATGTTTCTATTCTACTACCCCTTTCCCCGAAATCTTAATTCGTTGGTTGACATCGAATCAGCCCATTGCTGCCGGATGGGTGATATTCCCCTTCGCGCATACAAGCATACAAGCTACACCTGTAGTTTGAGATTTTTCCTTTCCCATGACCCTCTATCTTGATATCATGGCATTGTCTGATCTGATTCTGCCTGTCCCTGTCCCGCTTTAAAAAAGGGTTTACCCAGGGATCATCTGGCCTAGTGGATTATTTTCAGAGGAGATGTACATGGGTACGCCAAGGTGGGAATATCGGGCAGAAGATGGTATAAGGTATATCGTAAGGCGACTGGAATATTTGGGTTTACTGGCCAACAGCCGTTCTCCTTTGATAAACGTGATCAGCTAGCTATCCAAGAAATCTCCAGCCATTTCATGTTAGTGCGAAGTTTATCAGGTGAATATCTCAGACATCATGTCACGTATGCAGAAAAGGAAATGTTTGTTTGAGAGCGGTGTTTGCATTGTTGGTAGCAACCGCTACGTGACTCGATAATAGTATGACCCCTTTGTCCTAATGACTTGGGTCTGGTATTCCCTTCCATCTCTCATTCCTCCCTAAATTTTGACAATAGAAGTAAAAAAAAAAAGGCCATTACGAAGCGTACTGTCTTCCGAAAAATGGCGGGTATCCATGTTTGCCCTTATTCCCAATACCTCCGTAACCTCCAAATATCATTGATGCAGCCTCCCGGAGTGTAACGCCCAGCGGAAAAGCAACACGAGGCCCACAAGGTCCAACTGAAACAAAAGGAAATCGAACAACAAAAAGTGTCATCATGTTCGTTACTCATCCCCACATGGATGAATAACAAATCATGAGAACTACTATCAGCCATAGGCTGTAAAAAAAATACATGAAGTTAAAAAGTGTTCGGTACTTCAGAAAGATAAAAAAACAAAAACGTGACGCCGTGTAATTCCCCGTCGTAGCCTTGACGGCATGCGTCTATTGTGTGCCTTCAGCGCCTTGATCGACAGCCGGGAGATTACCGTCAATCATAGCCTCTGAAACGCCCCCAAAATGACTTTTCTAATAAAAAGCTGAGGAGGCACCCCGGAGCTTCAACCATGACTAAGAAAATCGTTGCGTAAGAAAAGTTGCGAAAACGGGCTGGGATGGTAATTAATGCGTGACGAATGCCAAGCCACTTAGCATTCGTATTTGCGCTTCTCTCCACTCGCTGCGATTGCGAGCGCGTCGAGACCGTAGGATGGACCAACTGACTGATACGATTGCGACAAGGCGAAGTGCGTAGGATCAGGGTAAGGCGAGCGGTGGGTATAGTCGGCGTCGAATGGTTCTATGGGCTGTACTGCAGGCGCAAGGCTAAAGGTCGAGGTAGATGGGCTAATGGGAAGAGTAGGGTCCATCATCGATAGGCTAGATAGGGAGGGGACATTGGCCTGGATGGGGGTCGGCTTTGGGCGTTTGGTCTGTGTCTTCACTTTTTTCGCGCGCTCCTCGCCATTCTTGGTCGCGTTTCGGCCGCTTTGGTGGGTCCGTCGGTGCTGCTCCATGTTATCTTTGCGAGTAAAGGCTTTGTTACACTCGGGGCAGAAGGCGTCCTTCTTCCCAGTGTGCTTCTTTGCGTGACGAGCTGCGTGGCCAGAGGTGGTGAAGTAGTCATTGCAATTGAATTGCTTGGCCATAGGGCAAGGGTAGCTGTTCTTCTTGGATCGGGGGTTTGCGGATGCTGACGCCGGCTGACTTTCAGTCCCTTGCTGAGGTCGGAAGTAAGCCGTCTGTGACACGCCAGCAGCATGGTAAGGCAGAGGGCCAGAGTTTGGCGGCACCGGAGGATAGGCCGAATTCAATTCCTTTTGCGATGGGAAAAACGAGGCTTGGGAGAAGACGGGCGACGCAAGGTTCTGGGCTTGAGGCAAGCCCTCGAAGGCGAATTCTGGCGTAATTGGTGACGGCGTTTGCATGGTTGTGGAATCCATGGAGTCACTACGGACGAGCAGAGGGGTCTGGGGGCTTCCAATGGGTGACGACGTGTAGGAGGAGGTCCGGGAACGCAATGATGGCGGAATGGAGGGGAGGCGGAGAGGCGGTTCCTCGCGCTCGTTCAAGAGAGAGATTCGACGGCCAGATGAGTTTTTGCCGTCCATGTTTTTGGGTGGTACGGCTCGGTGACGCGCCAAGCAGAGGAATGCGGGCAGTTCCTTGCGCAGGTGAAAGACCGCAGGAGGGGTTACGGGGCCGGGAACCAAACGCTGGAATGAAAGCGGTTTGGCACGTGAAGGAGCGCACAAGGCGGGGCAGTCAACAGTGAGCGAGCGGATTGTTTATGGATTTCTCTTTTGCTTAGGCAGCTCGGGCAGCAGGCGGGCGACGAGCAGCAGCACAGTGGACTACAAACGAGAGCGGACTGCGGCGGGAAGAGGAGGTGGGTGAATGGCGAGGTAGGGGAGTGGTTTCAGGTGGGCGTGTGGTGGTGGGAGAGAGAGGATGGGATCGTGGGATGGGATGGGACGAGGGAAGAGGTATTTCACCAGCTGGGCATATATGGAGGCGCAGAGGCGGGCCAGCGTGAAAGCTTTATGAGAGCGGGCCTAGGCAGGGACAGGATTCCCGACGAGGATGCTTCCAAGGGAGCAGTTTGACGAGCAGCAGGGTTGCCGGGGGGTCTGATGCGAAAGCAAAAGTCCATCCTGTGCCCGCCGCCCTAGCAAAAAGCTGCATCTCTGCGTCTGCGTTGCTGCGGTCCCCGGACGCTGCTTAGGCCCCTTGGCGGTAGCGCCTAGCAAGCCCCCCATGCAGGCTCATGGGCCAGGGTCGTTGATGGGATGGGAAATGGCATGGCCGCATGGGACGGTGGTGGCAGCAGCAGCACGAGTTTGGTCTACCGTCGTACGTCAAGCCACCGACAGATCGTCGTTGGCCGCTGCTTCCAAACCAGCCTAGCTGGCTCGCTTGCTGCCCACGATTCCAGCACGGGGGAGCGGCCTCTGCGGCTGCTTGCCTCCGTGCTTTCGCTCGCCAGGTGCTGCTCCGCGCTCGCTCAGCCAGCAGCCAGGGCTGGTGGTGCGCGGTGCTTTGCTTGCGGGTGCTTTGCTTGCTCACAGTGACTGATGACTGACTGCCCTCCTCTCGCCAAGCAATGTCCCTTTGTTGTCTTCTTTTTCTTCTTGCATCTTCAATTTTTTCACCCTCTTTCATCGCAACCCGCCCTCGTCCGGAGCCTTATCTGCCCTTCGGCCAGTGATGTGAGCAACGCGGGCCGCTGCCAGTCGGTGTCTAACGCCAATTGTCCATCTCAATCTGCTCCCGCACTCGCTCTCGGAGCTTCTTTCGCCCTCCACTCATCCCCCAGAGACAGCCAATGTCGAGGGGCGGATCTGACGCCGCTAACGAAGTGCATCGATCGATCGATCACTCTTCGCCCTCGAGTCCCTTTTTTGCCTTTTCGCGAAGCAGGACAGGACAGGAATAATGCTGCAACTGCCATTTGTTGGCGCCCAGTCCTTGCCAGCTCACGCGCACTCCAACCAGGACGAACACCTAGTCTAGTTGGTGAGTCTGCTTCTTCCGTCCTGCTTCCATCAAATTCCGCATCCCAGCAACGCTCACGGGAGCGCGGTCTGAGACAGGGCAGGCAGGGCGGCCAAGCACCCGTACACAGCAATGATCATTATTACACCACGACGTGCCAACTCTCCAGACGAGATCCCGATCAGAATTGCGCTGCGACTGCACCACGGAGGGCAGGTCCACATGCTGGGCAGGAATTTGCTCCTGCAACTACCAACAAATCTGTTATTCCGCGCAATCTTCTCTTTTTTTATCTTTTCCTTCCTGTCCACTTTCCCGTCTTGGTGGCTCGCAAGCCGTTGTGCCCGCCCACCACCACCCACGACCGGTAGGCAGGGTAGCGTTGGACTCAACACCACCAAGCCTTGTGTGTTTCTACTTTTCTGCAGTTTCTGCTTTCTGTCTTCGGCTTGCTGCTGCTCTTCTGCCCCCTTCGACATTTTCAGTCAGGTTCCCCGTGCGCCGCCCGGCTGCAGCAGGCACAGCAGCCAGCAGCAGAGCAGGGCGCTGTGGACGAGCGTGGGCAGTGGACGGCGGCACAACGTTGGACCCAGCGCAGTGTTTGACTGAGTGACTGAGGGCTGATGTAATTGACCGAATTAGCCCTGCAGCGGGCCTAGCAGGGGCTCAACCGCTGCTAGGGGCCGGGGTGCTGTCAGGCTGGCGTGGATCTAACGTGGCTCGAGGGGTTCGCTGGGAGGCTGTCACAACGTCAAAAGTCGAGATCCCCCGCCAAATCTCTGATCGCCTGCCCTCATCGACCGTCGCCCTCACGTCACAGCCCAGGGTCCGCAGCCCGAGCCACACTAGTGCGCCACGCCTTGCCGCATTGGGCTGCCGTTTTGCGCCAGAAAGTCGCTCGCTGCCTGGGCCCCTTCTGACCCCAAATAACCGGATGGGCCTGCTCCTGACTCCGCCGTGGACAGCGAGATCTTTGATCGCGCCCTCAATCGCTGATCGCCTCGGGCGTGGGCTAGAGACAGGCGGTCTGAGCGGAATGGCTCCTCCGTCCCAGCCGCATCCATCACGATCTGGCCTCCTCACTACTCCCGCTATGTGCTTCCCTTCGCGCTGCAGTCCCGCCGAGCTGGCTTCCTCATGCAGGGCAGTCGGCGGCGTCCGCGTCCTCTCTGCGTGCCCCTTGGCTGGACTTTGCCCGTCGCAACGCCCTGAGCCAACCCGTGACGTCACAATTATTGCAGAGTCGAATCATTGCCCCGGGCGCTTCTCCGGATCTGTGGTTGAGCCTGCCCGCCGGCTGGTCGTGGGTGCTGGTGGTTGCTGCTTCAGGTACTCGACGAGAGCGCTGCTGGTGTTTGTTTGGGGCTAGCAGCACGCCCCTCGGCCTGCAATGTCCCCTCTTTCTCCTGCCCAGCTGCCTCCCAATCCAGCGGTGCGGCGAACGCAGGGTCGTTGTGCGCCGTGTGGCGCTCGCCCAACCCTCCAGTTGCGTGCTCCCTGTCGTTCCATTCCTACGTCATTGCCCTGTCTATCGTGCTCGGCTATCGTAGACCGAGAGTGCGACGACGGACAAAACAATGAAAAAATGCTCATCAGTCCATGTTGCTGCTGGCTGCCAGGGGGTATAGCTGGGCAATAAGCACGGCGGGTCTGCTACTTATTCATGGGCCTGAAACAAGAATCTGCGATGCTACACTGGGTCTGCGATCTGATCGTGAAAATCCGATCTTCACCAGGTCCAACACGTGTATAGAGGGCCACACGCGGTCCCTTTCGTGTTTACAATCCTGCAGGAGGCCGTGGGCAATGCCCGATCGGGACGACACGATTGCTGCAGAGGGCAGGCACAGCTGTACCTGCGTTTTCCCATCTCTGCCACCTCGACCCGGTGTTGAAACTGGGCAGAGGACAGCAGGATACCGAGTGGGCGGTCTCTCTTCCTATTGTGGCCCTTTGGGAAAAGGACGCGGCAGCGATCATGGTGAGTGATTCCCCCCCAGCAGCAATCCCTTTGGTTTGCCCTTCAGAAAATGATACCCTTGAGATCTGCCTCCTTTCCGCGTTGATTCAGGCACCCTCCCCAGCCATTGGTCGAACCCTGGGATGCATGCTGCAGGTCCTTTATCGCCTATCACGCACCCTGATCTCCACGGCCGTCCGTCCAGGTCGTGGAACCCAGAGGACCCTGAGAATTAGGGTAAGGCAGGAGAGAAGCCCGTAACCCTTGGCGTACCCTCCCGATGGGACACCTGCTGAGGGAAGAAGGCGGGCGGGAGGGTGTCGACTGCCGTTACCAATCATGCCCTTGACTGCCTGAGACTTCTACAATGGGTCTCAGTGTGTTAGTGGCTGAACAGCAGGAAGCCAATAACGGTTTGTATCGGCCAGAGGAGAGCAATTGCTGCATCTGGTGGATTTGATTGGCCCCCACTTTCACTGTGAGGCTCTGCATCCATCAGACATCAGACTCTCTTCACCCCATACTGTCAACCTACAGCGTTCAGGCTGCGGTGATTGGCCCGGCTCGGCTCAGACGGCAGATGTGGTGTGCAGTTGTATGCATGGCTCGCAATTACTCACAATTATTTCAACTTTGCATCTCTTTGTTCTGGTGGTGGCCTACCGACTCCATCACGAGATCGCGTGTGCTGCGAACCATGTCGGATTGATGTCGGATTGCTGATCATTCTCCAGCCAAACGTCGTATGCAGGGCATTTTGGAGAGGGGACCCTGGTGCGTATGGCAGCCACTACCGTTACATCATTCCTCTTTTCGAAGCTAAGCTATGCGGGCAGTCTGCGGATGTGCCTCGATGAACCTTCAAGTATGTTCCAAGACCTCTCATTTACCGTGCATCATTATTCCCCGCTGCTCCCTTCCGTGGAAGTCAGGAAGTGCTACCCTCAGGGTTTCCGCGGTCCGTTTCTCATTCGTTGGACTCCGTCGTCCAACTGATTTGTCGGTACGAACCGAACGCAGACCCCCAACTGCCATGTTGCATTCCTGCAGTCTCGACCCTTCATATCCGCCCGGAATGCATGTATGCGAGGGACTACGATCTAGTTCGCAAGAGATCGTCTCATTCTGCAGTCGAACAACGGTAACGAGGAGCATCTTCTGCAGCATCTACGGAGTGGCTTCCGCTGAACCCCAGATCTTGGCGGTCGCATTTTGGTTCCGGGGAACCCCTTCCAACATCATATGGCGGTTGGCTGTCCGCTGTCCCCGGGACGACGTCAAATCTTGGATCGCGGAGTGCATTCCGATGGACGACGCGCATATTTTGGGATTACGCCCCGTAGTCGTAATGTTTATTTACTCTTTCCCCACCTGGTCGCAGGCTCGCAGCTGATCTCAAAGCGTCTAATGTATGAAGTAGTCCCTTCTGGGTTTTCCCCCGAGGGGCTTATGCATTGCTCGGATCATGTTGCTGGACTTGAGGCACGACAACGGAGACGGCTTTTCGGATTGAATATCCCACTCGTCTTCCTTATCACGGTCATTGGATGGGAGTCATTCTAGTATTGGATGGGGGTCCTGTCCAGCCAATCAAGTGACCTGGACCATTTGTTGTTTACTTTTTCAGTAAGCCACTTGATGCCCCTCGTATCTTCCCTTGAAGCCTCGGAGTGCGACAGCCGATCGACGTGTATATCAGAATGACCATATACTTACAACAGGTTGCCAACAAATCAGCAAGGTTCCATTTGTCTCGCTCACAACTCATCATCCTCATGACCAACATCCCTCATCCCTAACAGGCAACCCCCAACCTTCGAACCTTTCCTAATCACACCTTTCAGCTCCAGACGTTCGGATTAACTAACCTAGCGCGTTTCCGGAACCCTCCGCTTAACGACGGGGATCCCGGATGGAATTAAAGTTGGGTTGGAGAGGCGTGCCGCTTATCTGCAGGTGGCTTACTCTATCTTGCATATTTGAGGTTGCTTCCTCCGCTCCGCTGGACTTGGCTAGGCTGGTACCTCTGGGCCAAGGGAAATAGATGGAACGAGTATCGTACGATTGTTTTTTCGTGGGGTTGGGGTTGATTGGACTTGGTGAAGGTAGGTGGGGTGCTGAGTAGATTTTACTGACTTGAGGTAGCTGGTGAGGTGTTTGATGCGGTGGAAGGGAGGTATACGAAGGGTTTGGTTTTTGGGTTTTGGAGGGATGGACCTTGTTTGAGGTAGGGGTAGCCACTTGCTCTTCTTGTGAATAGGGGTTGTTGGAGTTGGGCTGGTGATGGGATCAGGTAGGGGGTTACTTAGACTTATTGTTGGTAGATGTTGTTTGTGACGATGATGCAGGTTTCTGTCCATTGGTTGCCATCGGATTTTATAGTTTGATGTAGGTTCTTTTCATGTAATTGGTCATAGAGTATGAGAATGAGTTGGATTCTAGATATTAAGTTCTTTTCGCGTTCTTGAGCTTTCTATCGACGTAATATGTACCTGGACTTCTTGTACTAGATTCTTATCTTGGAGGTTTCTGGGGTTTTGGGGTTTTGGGGTTTTAGGTGCCATGGGTTTATTACGGGATATTTTTGGGGGTTTTATGTAGTTTTTGGTTTGATTAGGTATATATATATTCTTTCTTATTATAAGTTCATAGGGATATATATCTAGGTTTTATAATCTGGTTTTATGACCTTTAGATCCTGCGTAATAAAGTATCTCATAAATTTTATATTTAAACGCTAGATAGATAGCTACCTAAATCATCCCAGTATCCTGGTCCTAAGGCTCATTAAATATACCTATATATTTACAACAGACGCAGCTACAAGTTCAAAACCTCAAGTAAGGATATACTTAGCTGTTAGCATTCTACCAACACGATGAGAAAGTAGATGGTATCCCAGAGTATCGAGGTGATGCGGAAGATCTATCTTTCTATGGAGGAGGTGTGGTAGAGCCTGAGAACTTCTTTATGGATGATATAGAGCACGATTGACGAAGGAAAAATGCAATGCTAGTGAAGTACGGGTTAAGCTTATCTGAACAGACGTAGAAGGAGGGGAGCGTGATGGTACTGGAGCTAGGGCTATATTAGGATCTTGGAGGTATTTATGCGTGCTATAGATGAGGGATATGTGTGTTATTGAAGGGAGTTGAGATGTATCTAGATTTAAAGGAAATTGAAGTAGATATTATAAGAGAAAAGTGTCGAGTAGGGGTGTGTCTGATGTTTCATCATCACTGGGGATATTGGTTTGAAAGGGAGATGGAATGTGACTGGAGTATGAGAGGTGGTTAGAGGTGTTATTGGGGAGTGTTAGCTTGGAGAGAGGGGTGGTGGATGTATTGTTTGTTTTTGGGGGTTGGTGATGGGGGTTTTGTTGGTCTCTTTTTTTGCTTAGTACTTGTTTACTTTTAAGAAATCTTTCTCTTTCTTTTTGCTTCCTCTTCATCTTCTCTCTCTTCCCATCGTTTCTATGTTATCGATGGAAAGGGAACGGGATATTGACTGGTAGCCGGAGTTGTTGTATAGCGATAAGTTAATAGAGGAAAATGATAAGGAGCCTCCGATTCATTCGTCATCTGTCTCTTCATTTCTCCGCTCACGTCTCTCTTTACCAACCCCTTCGTCTATACTGCTCTTTATTATTTATCTCTATCTCACTTTTTACTTGATCATTAAGTCTAATAAACTAATAAAGGTATAATCTTAAGTTTATTAAACTTAACACTTGGGTAAAGGGCAATGTATAAATGAAAAAGATATAGACGATCAGTGACCAATATCTCACCTCGTATACTTATATCTACATTGACAGACCCAAAATATGGTATTATTCAAGTTGAATCATCTTCGCTTGTTGGAAGTAAACTTGTAGAAGCCTTATCATGATGCTGATTAGAGAGAATGGAGGAAGAATGTATCAGATTGGTTGACTTAATGACATGTTTGTATTCGATTGAGGAAACGCGAAAGAGTATCTTTTTGGATGACAAGAAGGTTGAAAAAGAGAGGAGAGAGAGCTACGACTGGTGTAGGATCACACTGTCTACAAGCATCCTTTTGCGATACAATACTAGGATGTTAGTCTAGTTACACCTTCTTAAAAGACAGCTCACTTCAATGCATGCGACTGGTTTGGTTTATATCCAGAGAGAGAAGACAACCTTTCATCTAGGTAAGCTAATCAGTATTAGCCCGCCTAGGTATGTTCTTTACGACATCCTTCGTGTGTACCTACCCCGGCACAGTAGGATGTTGCAACCCAAGTCGCGAGTAGCTCCTTCCCTGTCCTGGATAAAAGCAAGTACCACCCTAGCCCAATCAAGAGCCGTTCCTGCAGGTGCATTCACATGGGTCCACGTGGATCGAGCTCGAGCACAACATCGCCAACTCAATCCCGCAATCCTTTCTCCACCAGTTCACCACCTCTCCCTCACTCTTTTCACTCTCCTCACTCCGTCCTTCAGCACCACGGCGCCACAGCACCATGGCCGACCACGAAGGCTCCAACTACGTAACCAACAGCAACAACGACACAAGTTCGACCTACCTCGACACAAAAATAAGCCTAGAAAACTACCGCCAACTCCTCGGTCTCTCATCCGAACGGTCCCACCGCCTAACCTCCCGCCTCCCTCGCTGGTGGACCTCCTCAATCCAACACAACCCCGACGTAGACATCGAAACGAACCACGGCATCTACGCCGACATACTCGCGCAAGAACATCGCACTTCGCTCTCATACGGTTTCTACAGCGTTCTCACTTCCGGCGGCTTGATCTTCCAGCTTATCCTTTCTGCGCTGCTGATCTTGCTTGCTGCTGTGCCGAGGGATCATTCCATTGCTATTGCGGTGTTTGGTGCTTTTAATGGGATTATTACGGGCGCGCTGGCGTTGGTTAATGGGAGGGGGTTGCCGGGGAGGTTGATTAGGTATCAGGATGGGCTGAGGGCTGTTAGGGAGAGGATTGAGTGGGTGGAGAAGGAGTTGGAGAGTGGGTTGAGGGAGGTGTCTTTGAGGGAGGTTGTGGAGTTGAAGGAAAGGTATGAAGGTGTGAGGAGGGATGAGAGGGGTAATAGGCCGGATAGTTGGGTCAGTGGTCGTAGGGAGGATTGATTTAGCGGGGTACTAGGATGCTTGAGATGGAGGAAGTGTACGTGGTTGCGGACTGCAGGTGCTATGGTCTGATGCAAAAGAGTGAATGATTAAAGATGCTAATTTGTTTTCGAAGGGGATTACTGGGACTTTAAATGTTTTATACCCATGCCAGACTGCTTTATTTCTGTTTATTTCTTATTACCCATATATAGTCATAAACACACTCAATTACCACTGCCTTATCATTCCACACCCTACAATTCATAAGTCTTCTCCACCTCCTCAACCGAATCCCAAATATGCATCGGATCCAACTGCCTCCACTTCTCCGGCCTCTCACAAGCCTCCAAAAAATGCTTCATCGCCAACACCGCCTGCGCCGCCCACCTCTCCTTACTAACCTTCCCAAACCCCGTCGCCAATGGCGTCATAAGCAAACTCCTAATCAGCTCCTCCCCCTCCCGCGCTCTCCCCTCCCTCCTCCTCTCCTCAACCCCCCTATTATGTCTATCAATCTGACACAACAAGCTCCAAACACACTCATAAACGACCTCCTTATCCCACCTCACATCCCGCGGAACCCGCATCGTAGGGCAAAGCGCCAACCACCTAGTCCCCCACCGATTCTCCTTGCCCATCTCGCCCTGCGCAAATTCCTTCGGTATCTCAACTAAGGTGCATGTCCCCGGCGGCGCGAACCCTTTCCACTCCTGATATAGTTTCTGCTGCGCGACGTGTGTCAGGGCGATGTAATTTCCTTTTGGGGAGAAGGCGCGGGATATGGCGTCGTCGAAGCCGCCGTCTAGACGGCCGTAGGAGTTCGCGGGGGAGACTATTAGGTCGAACTGTGTGGTGGAGGGGACGAAGGAGAGGGCGCTTGTGTGGGGCGTGTAGGGGATTTTGGGGTTTAGGTTTTGGGCGTGCAGGGCTTCGGCGAAGGCGGTGGCGTGGGTGGGGTCCATGCAGAGGAGGTGGATGTGGGGAATTGGAGGGAGGGAGGTTGTTGGGGGTGTTGAAGAGGTCATTTTGGGTTGGATGGGGGGTTTGGTTTTGATATTGGGGTTGGGATTGGTGTTTTGGGATGTTTATAGGAAGAATGAAGATAGTAGATGGGAGAATGTAAGATGTAGGATGATGAGATGGAAGAAGCAAATGTATGGGATTTATATATAGGGTATGCGGAGACTATTTTGTAGATGTTGACAGATTGAAGGAAAGAAATGCTGATGCCTAGAAAGAACGATTGGCTTTGAAGGTCTTGCCACATTCGGGAACTCACCTCTGATACCTATGACCGTGGAACGTTAGTAAGAAGCTGAGGAGGAGATGATCTGAGATCGTGGAAGTGAGGTAACACTCTCAAATACGCGATACGAAGCTGAGCGCAGAGTACTCCGTATAGCTGTTTGAAGGTTAGAGCTGAGATGCTTTGGATAGTCCACCAAATCCGGTCTAGCGCCACCCGCCCAGCCACACCCAGCCACCCTTCAAGTTATCGCGTGGAGCAAACATCAATTAATCCTCCTACGACCGACAATGGTGATATTCAAACCAAACAAGGCGTGATCGAAGGCTGGTAGTTGCGATAACACTCAAGCCGTAACCTGCCACTCTAATTACAACAAGTACACAAAGATTAACCATCCCTGCGTGCAGATTTGAATTCTTCATCACTTACCCACCTTTTAGCTACACAACATAGCTATCCGCATCTACACAACCATACTTACATTCCTTAGCTTTCAGAAGAATTCCACTACAAAATCCAACCATGCGTCTTAACCTCCTAACAACCACCCTCCTAACCTCAACCTCAACAACCCTCG
>AJFL01000463.1:0-41951 GCA_000467735.1 Rhytidhysteron rufulum CBS 306.38 | reverse complement strand
TTTTTTTTTTTTTTTTTTTTTTTTTTTGGGGCGGAAAGGGGGGGGGTTGTTCTCAGGTTTAGATGTGTACTATGCCACAGATTCTAGGAATTAGGAATTAGGTACTCCGTATTTTGGGTTAGTATCAAGGGAAGTTTTTGTAACGTCCAAGCGGAGGGGGATTCGGAGCTGTTTACCTAGCTCCTTCCGTCGGGGGTTACGGGGGCTACGGGGGTTATGTAGGCACTTATGGAAGTTATATCGGGGGTTACGGAATTTCTAAATACATGAGGGTCGGGGGTTCGGTATGTGGGTTTTGGGAATTGGTAGGGGTTTAGTTTGTATGGGTTGAGAGGATGAGATGGGGTGGGTGGGAGTTTGGATGTGAGGGATGTTGTGTTGGGCTAGGGAGGTGATGGGTGGGTGGTGTAGATGGCACGGTGGTTGGGAAGTGAAGGTTTAGTCTATGTTTTTGGTATACTAGGGAACGTTATATGATTTAATTATCTACATGCATAAATGGAATAAGAGTGTGCTTTTTCTTTTATTGAAGTGTAGAATAGATATTATGGATCGACCTTTTGAGCTCTACGTTCTCTGAATTCCTGGAGGTGGGTTTGAGGTTCAAGATGGGATTGCAAGAGCTTCTCCTCCTCTTCCTCCTTATTCACAAGACATTTCTTTGGCCGGTGGTGATGTTTAAGATGTTTAAGATGTTTAAGATCTTTATGCGTTTTTCCTATGGAAGCTACATAAGTTGTGAACTTTTAGGTATGAGCATAGTTTGTCTAACTCCAGGCGGGTTATTAGTCGACGAGGTTGTTTAGGGCAATGGTTTAGGCTGCTGAAGTGCTTACTTCACCCTTCAAGATTGTACCGGTTCTTTCTTTCGGGATTGGGTTAAGGCTAAGGCCGAGACTGAGGTTGGAGTTGGAATAGGTGGTTTGGCGGTTTGCTCTGTGAAGAATGGGTTGAGGAATTGAGTATGCTGTATGTACGTCATTCTGAGATTGAAATATATGTGATACTACTACAGGACAGGAGAGTGGTGGACGAGAGGTATATAAAAAAGGAAAGGGCTTCCGTTACGGTTGTAGTTATAGTGAAAACACTCCACACTGATATTACTGGACCTCCTTCTTGATTTCTGGTGGATCTGGATCTGTGGTGATTAGACGGAGGGTCTCCTGGGCTTCATATACCGATCGGCGTTTGCAACTGATGTTTGCTCAGAGGGTTGGAATAATCCAACGTCTTCCTGTTTTTTTGATTATGCCCTTGAATCTTTTCACTTCGATATGGCGGCGGAAGGATATGGTTCCTAATTCGTTTCGGCCTAGCATATCATACGTGCTGAGGTTTCTAAGGCTTGTTTGTGTGGTCGAAGATATTGGAGTGCTTGATGTAGCGGGTTTGAGGATGTGGTACCGGTGTGTTTAAAGGTACATGGTAGACGATGGGTTACGGTGTGGGTTCGCTTTCGGTATATCTATACTTGAATCTGTGAGTGAAACTATTAGTCTAGGTCATGACGACGCTCTCACCTTGCCATTAATCCATGCGAATTAATCATACGGTTTGGACTAATGTGAATTCCTCAACGATATCTCTATAGTGTGAGTTCACCTGCTATAAGTGAGTTTGCTTCCACAATGCTTGACCTGCACCGTGCTCTCCATGCTCAGAATGTAAGTACATCTCCAATGTATTGGAGTCTCTCGGGGGCCCATGACGAAGTGACGAAACCAATTTGTTAAGGCTAGTCTTCCAACGATATCGGTAGTGTTAAGCTGGAAAAGTGGGTGTATAGTGTTAGTATCTAATAGGATCGTCGAGTTGAGTGGAAGAGTGGTTTACAAACGAATAAAGCGATACAACGAAGTTCAGTGTCTTTCATCCGTTCTGGAAGGGCGATTAAAGTATTCCATATTCTTGACCAGTTCGTTCAGAGAAGGTATGGAGTGATTGTTCTTTCCGCCCTGTCCGGTCTGTTCGCGAAAATTCATGTTTCGGTGTTGATGTCTCGTATAGGGGTAATCGAAACACTGCTACAATGAGCTTTGGAGAGTGTTTATTTCCTGTAAGAAGCGAGCTTCTGCCATTTGCTGCTCTCTACTGTCCCCAACGAGGATCAATTTAGGGGTGTTTGGCTCGCCGATGTTGGCCGTAGTGTCGTTTTCGGCCGAAGCGAGGAAGCAGCTGTTGAGATCAGGGGTGCTCTACACGGAAAATCTGGATCGTCTGGTATTCTCAACGACAGCTTTGGGAAATTAGAGCCATCGCACTAAGGAGAAGGGTATTGGCATTGCTGTGCGTGCATGGAGTCGTAAACCATCGGCTGCGGTCGTGGCCAGATGATGATGATGATGATATTGGCTATTACAGAGAACGACGCCAGTGGGATGATACATACTCAAAAGTAGGTAGACAACAGTGTGAATAACCGATAAGCACCAGTTCGTTCAGAAATGGTTGATGAGCGCGATCGAGTCCAAAGTCATTGCCTGTGGGTGTTGAGTCCACTATCTGCCCTGCGGTGCTCCTCCAAATGATTGAAAATTCCGTGCTGCTTCGTGACCTGACGCATGAGCAAGATATCATCTCTTCGGGGACTCCCATTGGGCCTTTTATCCGTGCATCCGTGCAATAGGGGTTTCCACCTATCACTCTAGCTTTCACTATCTTCTATCGGTCTTGTAGTGCATAGATTTCTAATTGCGAATGCATATGTGCTGCACTTGGGAGTCGTTGATTCGATAGAATGAGAGAGTGAAACAACACTCATGCCTGGCTTATTTACAAGTGTTCATTCGATATCATGAGCGGGTTGTGAAGAATGCGGGGTGAGTCCGGGGGCGTAGCGGAGCTGGCAGTCGGGGCCCCAGAGAGTTTTCGGAGAATCGCTGAATCACTTGGAAGAAGAAAAAGAAAGCAGTGGCACGCATGCTGTTTCATCCAGCTCCTCACAGTACGTAATCTCGTGATGTGGCAAGATCCTTTGGAAAAGATTTCTTCCGTGGTTTCTGCACTGGTGTTTGATCGTTGTTCACAAACGTTTGTACGAGGGACTCGGGAAGTGTTCACGGTTGTTGAACTTGGCGGTCAATGGCTAAGGAAAATTTCCTCTTTCGGTGATTTCCAATGATTTTTAATATGGGGTAGCACTTTGCAGCCTTACCATTCCTTGCCATAGTCGGTGAAGTTCTCGCTGAAGCCGACTCGTTAGGATACGGGGAGTAAATGATCGCCTACGGCCGATTTCACAAGGCTTGGAGGCGCTGCGAACTCTCAGTGGACAGGTTTCAGCGTGGCTGGCATGCGGGTGTTCCGTATGACCTGGTTAATCTCTAGATGCTTGAAGTAATCTACGCAATGCTTCAGTTGGCACCATCCAGCAGTTTCCGTGGGTATTTTTGCTTGGTTAGTGCATGTGGCAAGACTTCATTGCGTCTGGGAAAACGTGGGAAAGGATTTAGATGGGGGGCCTTACGGATATAATGTAGTAGTAGACAGCCGGCCACGAAAAAGACGAAGCGGAATGGACAAAAACGGGAAGGTAGGGTGATGCAGCCAAGCCATACTCAAGGGTTGGGTAGGCAACTGCTGTAGCTGGGTGACGCGCTAGATGTGTCTTTTTCCCATTACCAGTTTCATGTTGACCATCTCCATCATGCCTGTTTTTATCTCCGTGCCAGTCCGCGGGTCAATTTGCTTCTCAACCAAGCATCATATCCAAATATAGCAGGAAAAGCTCTCAACAACTATCCAGAATGGAACCATAAAGTATCATCGGATTAGCACAATATTCGAAAAGACGCAAGACTGTAACCTTAGGATAGGCATCACGTGCTTCTCCCGCACTCGAAGTTGTATAATTGGCCCGGCTGTTCGTGTCGGCATCGTCCAAGGGATTAGCATTGTATACTGATTCTCCGATGACTCTACATTTCCACAAAATCCATCGGTTGATCGGGGTGGCCGACCCCGGTTTGTTACGCGCATCAGTGCAAAGTGGTATATGGTTCATGTTGTTGATGTTGTTGTACGAAGCGATCTCTGTGATGTTAGCCCCATCTGGTCCACAACCCTAAAGATGTCAAGTTTTAGGGCGTGGCACACTGCTAACAATAGTAACAGAATAGTCCTTCGGCAAACCAGGTAGATTCTCTCGTCGGGACCGAGATGAAGTCGGAAGGCCGTGCAAGGCTGCTCGCTTATAATTGTCGGGCGCGGAACAAGCTCCTATGCTTTAAGGAGTCGCCGTCATTGGTGGGCTGGGCTATGCTACGCAGCAAAGGCCTCAGAGGCGGAACAAGCCGTGGGGGTGAATCTGATTCAGGGTTGGCTTCGTGTTGGGTCTATGATCTAGTTAGTCCTATAAGTGGATGCGATGATGTTCGTACGAGATGGAATATACAGAATTGGAGGCGGTATACAAGGCATGGCAAGGAGTTGGGGCCATCTCAGCTGGCAGGAGAGCAGGCAGGCTATGTTCTGTTGCTGGAGGTCGCCGATGGTGAAGATGGTGTTTTTTAAGGGCATGGATGTTCGGAGAAGGTTGGCTCACGTGACCGCGCTAGATGCAATTCTGTCCCGATGCGGCCAAGTGTACGCGCTGATACGCCAGCAGGATTCGTAAGGTGGACTAGCGTATTCTCCACCAGACATCTTGTCGAGCCTCTTTAGAATACGCTCTCGCAGCCATGAACACGCGTATCACTGCGTCTCTGGATGACCGCAGCCCCGTCTCGTTATTACCTTTCAGAAAGTTCTGACCCGACCCAGCCACTCAGCTCTGTCAAATATGGCTGGTGGTACCCGGCGAACTCACACCAAATCGCGCAACGGCTGCAGTCAGTGCAAGCGGCGGCGGAAGAAGGTACGGAAGCCGTGCTCATTGGCTTGTTCGTCTATATATTCGCTTCACACGAGCTAAAATCCACTCCTCCATGTTCCTGGGAGTGTTTGCAATTATCAGCATGGAGGTGGAGGAAGCAGGAATGAGGAAGGAGATGCGATGCTACAACCAGACAGTGCTGACTCTAGTACCCGTCCCTAGTGCGATGAACGACCACCCAGATGCTCCAACTGCGTCAAATGGGGAATTGCCTGCGACTACGCTGCATTGGCCGTCAGGCAAGAGATCGCATTTCCCATTTCCCAGTGAGTTTGCCCATGCCATTCTCAACTTTGCCATGGAGAAAGTGAGTTGACGCTAGTCCACAAGGTTCCCGGCATCCATTCCATCGGACTCGTATCATCTGAGCAATCCGATCCTTTCCACGGGTCTGAACATGCTAGATCTGGAGCTTATGCACCAGTACTCGACCCGAACCGCCCACACTTTTTCTCGCAAAATGTTCTGGGACATCTGGCGGACCACTGTCCCACAGGAAACTCAGGCCGCTCCTTACCTAATGCACGGAATTCTAGCTTTATCGGCCCTGCATATTGCACACCTTCGTCCCAGCTCCCGCGATCGCTATGCAGTGATAGCCCGTAATCACCACGAAAAAGCGCTCGCCTTGTTCCGATCCTCGGTGTTAGAAATCTCCGCGGAGAATGCAACAGCTGCCACTCTTCTCTCTTTTCTAGTAGTCCTGTTTTCGACAGCTTTACCAGCCGTATTCCAATTTTCAAACATCACAGATCCAGTTCGAGCATTTTCCGACATTCTATGCGTGCTTCGACGGGCTTTCGAGTTAATAGGCCCTTTCGCAAGCCAAATTGAAAGGGGACCAATTGGGCCTCTGGTTTTTCAGAACTGGCATCCACTCATCCAGCCTTTAGACCCTAAGGCGGAGAAAGCGATATCAGAGCTTGAAGCCATCAATTCTTCCGCAATACAGCCTGAAGAACACAGGGAGCTTTATACCCAAGCTCTAGCTAGTATTCGTTACTTTTTCAGTGTAGTACCCCCACATCCACCGAACTGGGCACACTCGCTCATCTTCCCGACGAGCGTTCGTATAGAATTCTTCAATTTGGTTCACACGAAGAGTCCCATGGCGTTGGTGCTATTGGCCTATTGGTGTATACCGCTTTATCATGCGCCCGTACTATGGTATATGCGGGGATGGGGGAAACAGCTTCTGAATGCTATTTGGAGCCAATTGGATGACGAATGGAAGTCAATCAGTACGTATTCCATAATCCCCAGCACCAATCAAAATCCGCGGTTCATGCTTCTACGGCGAATTGTCTCATTGAGAAACTACCCGAATGTCTCTTAACTCCGAAACATCTCGCATATAAGCATTGAACCCGTTTTGGTAGTTGCAACTTTCCCTTTTGAGAACGATGCTAATTATAACCTCGCCTAAAGTGTGGTGGCCTGCCGAAGAATTCGATCTATACGAGAGCAAGGAACGTTTCTTGGCGACACAGTCAGACGATTTGGGGCCGGCGAATCCTGACACTGGTGAGTTAACGGTTTTGATTACGACTCCATGAGGCCCTCTACAAAGGATTGTATCCAAAGTGGACCTATCTTCTACAGCGAACAGCGAATATACAACTATATGGATTTCAGCGTTTGCATTTCCTGACTCTGGAATGATTAACACACTTAGGTATACACTAAGCACACATTTCCCCCTCCATAGACACTACATATATAAAATCAATCGATATCATAAACCAACTCAATGACATCTAGATCCAGAATCCTACACAATCCTCGACCTCGGCTTCTGCCTCCACCAATTCTTCTCCTCAACAAAAACGCTCCCACCGCACCCCCTCATAAAAAAAGAGCCCGCCTCCCCGACCTCTCCAACCTCGTCAACCTCAACGACCTCCCCATACCCAGAGAACGCAGACTTCATCTCTCATCTCTCCTACACCGCACACTTCTGATCCTGGAATCGAACCGTCCTAGCTTCACCGCTAATACATCTCTAAATACCAACGTATCCTCTGGAGTATCTGAAACGCATTTTCGAGATGTGTAGAAAGAACATGTGTAGTTTTCCTCGACGATGAATGAGCGAACGTGGGAATCGAAATCTCCAAATAGATTCCGAAGATCAGTGCAGAATGCATTACCGGGCACAGCTGTACTTTCATCTTGGAGATTCGGAGATTTGAAGATTGTGGCGCCTCTGCCGTCGCCATAAAACACCTATTATCCTAAATTAGCAACCTCGAACCCTCGAACCCTCGAACCCCATTCCTCTCCCCACGCAACATAAAACCACGCAACAAAACCACATCAATAGCCAAGAAAACAGAACAAAAGAAGAGAAAGGGGACATACCCTCGAACTCCCCCCACCAATCCCCACCCCATCCACAACCCCCTCACCAACCCCTAACGTAACATTCCCAAGAAAAAACCTCGAATCACCCCCACAGATGTACGCGCGGATCGTATTACTCATTACCTCCGGGAGCGTGTTTAATGTCCCTGGGCCGCGGAAACCGAGGTAATGCAGCCCGGGGGGGTTGATGCAGGCTTCGGAGGTGAAGAATATGCAGGTGGTGTTTGTGGCTAGGTGGAGGGAGTTGATGGAGCGGTCGCTGGGTGGTTAGTTAGGCTGGGGATTCTTTCGTGGGGGAGATTGAGATGGAGGGTGGGGCATTGTGGATTGGTGTATAAATAGTTTAAAAGGGAAATTGTTTGGGAATGATCGGAATCAAAACTTACAGACCCAATTCCCCAGACACAGAAGTAAAGCACTGATTCGGCCTCGATTCCACCAACTCCGTACACAACCCACTCAACGCAACCCCCGTGCACGCTTTCCCGACCTCCAACCCCCCATCCTCCATCCTCTTTTCAATCGCTATACCAAGTCCACTGCCCACGAGCGCAAATACCAGCGATCCGATACGCATAGCTCAACCAATTGAACGCACACAGGTACCAGAGCTGCATGGAAAGGAAAGGAAACAAATGTGGTGATCGAAGTCACTGGTTAGAGATGAGGTCGAGGTTGTCCGGGTACGTATGTATGTATTACGCAAGTAAATAAACTAGACAGGGGTAGGATGTGCATTCCGGATAGATTGGTTGTACATTGCATATATGTACCCCTCCCTCCCTCGTTATTTCACTGTCTGTTTAGTTCACTATGACTTCATTTCATGATTATGACTTTACCTATTTATAAAATTCATTCTATCCCATTTCACATTTTTTAAGGATTAATGGGTTTTGATTTGATGAAGAGTTGGTATGGGATTTGTTTAAAGGGGGTTTGTGGATGGTTTTGGTGGTAAGGGGACTTGGTGGAGGGTGATGTAATCGGGTAATTTCATCATTGCTGATTAAATTGATGGTTTAGTTGATCGGTTATTCCGGGGCGTTGGAGACGAGTGTAATGTGTGTATGTGTCATGGAATAAGCTTTTGTAAAGTGCCACGGGTGCTTGGGTTTGGTTCACCCTTCAAGTCAAAGCCTAGGTAGATAAAAAAAAAAGGCATACACAACTGTCTCGGAAGAGCCCCTTATACCAAAAATCACTATCATGATCTTTTAACAGACCAGGAGTTAAACCCATTCTATAAATTTAAAAAGAGTCAAGAATACGTAATCGTACAGAGAAGTTCCTCCTCCATACTCCCTCGGAGCAGAGATAATCATCTACCAAGAATCTACTGAATGAAAGCAAAAGAGCCATTTCCTAGCCACGGTCTATAGTTAAATAGGATATAAGTGAAAATATCCAATCCTTCTCGAATTGGTGTTTTGAAATTAGAATTGTGATACGAATAGGAAGAAAGAAGGGAGAAGAGGAAGAGATTATCGATCCAAAGCTTGTGCTTGACACTGTATTTTGTTAGATACGAGATAAGAGGGTTTAGGGGGTTGGAGGGTTGGATGCGTACCATTTGATAATACATCCCCTTCTTCCTCAGAAGAGTTTGATGATCGCCTTGTTCCAAAACCCGACCACTTCCAAGAACGAAGATGATATCGGCCTTTTGGATAGTTGCGAGACGCTTGAGATCTATTAGTAAAAAAAAACTTCCGTCCGGAGGGAAGGGTGTGAACTTACATGAGCAACAGCAATGATAGTATTGCCGCTATCTTCTGCCGTCCGTTCTATAGCCGCCTGTACTTGCTTCTCGCTTTCAGAGTCAAGACTGGATGTTGCTTCGTCGAGGAGCAAGAGTCTAGGTTTCCGGAGAAGAGCACGTGCGAGGGAGAGACGCTGCTTTTGGCCTCCGGAGAGTGAGAGGCCTTTGGGTCCTAGCTGGGTGTTGTAGCCATCTGGAAGTGAAACGATGAAGTCGTGGATTTGGGCGTCGATGCAGGCTTTCTCGACGGCGGAATCTTCGGCAGAATCGACGGAGAGAAGAACGTTATCGCGGATAGTTCCTGTAGATGGGTTAGATGATGAATGTATCGATGCATGGTTGATCAGCCGTGTGACGTACCTTCATACAAAGTAGGCTCTTGGGAGACGAGACTGATTTCCCTTCGGTATCGTTCTACGTCGACAGTTGAGATGTCTTGATCATCGAAAAGGACTGATCCAGAATGTGGCTCGTAAAACCGTTCGAGTAGACTTATTGTCGTTGATTTGCCACAACCCGAAGCCCCAATAAGAGCAGCGAATTGTCCCGGTTGGATTTTGATGTTGAAACCAGCAAGAACGGGTACCTCGCGTCCCTGATATGTGAAGTAGACATTGTCGAATTCGACCCCAACGCCTCCCTCACCACTTTTGAGCTCATCGGATTTGATCTCACTCTTCTTGTTCACTGAACGCATGCTGATGATACGGTTCGCGGCTCCAGTGGCATCGGCCATATTTGGGGCGAAGGCGAAGAACATACCAGCAGCAACTGCTCCCTGAACCACAGCCTGGTAGATGATAAAAAAATCAACGATGCCATACTCACGCGAGGCAAGCAATGTTCCTCCATACCAGAAACACAAGGCCATACAGGCTACCTCAACACTATCCGAAAGTGCGAAAATGATAGTGCTGAATCTCGCACTCTTGAAAGCTTTAGCGACGTGTCCACTGAGAAGACTCTCGTATCTTTGAGTAATCGTATCTTCCATGATGAGGGAGGTAACTGTACGGAACGCTCCGACGGCTTCCGTTGCGAATTGAGAACTGTCTGCGAAGACGGCAGCATTCATTTCCTCAAACTTCATTTCCAGGGTGAATCGAAAGTATCCTGCAGCGAGAATTGGCGGAACTGCGCAGAATACTCCGACCAGAGTGAGTTTCCAGCCGTATACAAATGCGATGATGATCGAGCCCAGAAGATTGACGATAGCAATGAGGGCCATTGACATTTCGGTCCCCATGAGTTGCTGCAATTGAGTTGCGTCAGTGGTGACTTTCGAGGTTAAGGAACCTGCAGAGTTTCCCTCCTTATCAAAGAAGGGTATGTGCTTTTGCATCATATTCTGCAGATACTCCTGTCGATAATAGGTCGTTATAGCCTGGTTCCTACGTCAGCACATCCCCGTGATAAACGGCAAAATACGACAAATCATACTTACAATTGAAGTAAGATGTGAGAACCATCCAAGCACGAAGTAAGCAACGGCAACCCCAAGTGCTTCCACTCCGAACATCCCAGACCAGAAATTACCCTCCGAAACAAGCCTTGATCCAGATAAAGTAAATACATTGATGACATTAGCAAAGATGTAAGCTTGTAGAGGGTATACAACTATCATTCTGTTAGTCTTGTTTGAATCTTTTCGTGATCGATCTAACTTACCTCCTCCTCCGATGGCTCCTAGAACAATCATAGTATAAAAGAATTTGTGAGATCTCTGTTCATACAATAAAAGCCCAAAGCTACGGATCAATCCTCTTTTTTTGTATTCCGCCTCTTCGTCAGTAATTCTAACCTTCTCTGCTTCCTGGTATTGAGCTGATTTGTCAAAGGCTTCCGACTTAGTCTTTTGTAGCCCAAGGTCCTCCTCAATCTCTTCTTCTTGTTCCATGGCAAGTTCTTGCGCACGAACCAGTCCAAAGTATACACCATCTTCGTTGTCAAGAAGTTGTTCGTGTGTCCCTTCTTCGATCAGCTTGCCCTGCCTGAGCACGACAATCTTATCAGCACGCTTAATCGTTGAAAGTCTATGAGCAATGACGATCGTGGTCTTTTTCTGTGAGACGCGGTCGAGCGCAGCTTGGACGATACGTTCGGTACGGACATCGATAGAGCTGGTGGCTTCGTCTAGAATGAGAATAGGAGGTTTCTTGACGATACTTCGAGCGATAGCAAGACGTTGTCGCTGACCTCCGGATAATTTGATACCACTTTCGCCAACAAACGTGTCATATCCCTATCCAAAATTAGCAATGGATGTGTGTAAATGGGTGACAAGACTAGCCTTAGGTAGCTTCGATATGAACTCATCGGCGTAAGCTTCTTGGCATGCCTCCACGACCATGGCCAACTTCTCTTCCCTAGGTATATCTTCGTATTGTGTGCCACAGAGGCCGTAAGCAATATTGTTGAAAACAGTATCGTTGAAAAGGAAGGGCTCTTGCTGGACAAGTCCAATCTGCGATCTCCACCACCTGCGATCGATTTTGCGAATATCCGTGCCGCCGATTGTGACGGAGCCAGTGTTGATTTTGTTATCGAATTTGCCTTTCTCCTCTGCTTTCGGATCGTCTTCCTTCGGCGAAGTTTCGTTCTTTTCACTAGTCTCTGCGATGTCATTTGATGACTCCTTATCCGCAGAGGCATCCTCCTTGTCAGTTAAGTCGTACCACCGTTCGAGCAGGGACACAACAGTGGACTTTCCAGAACCCGAAGGACCGACTATAGCAGTGACTTTTCCGGCTCCAAACTCCACGTTCAACCCGTTCAATATCTGGACATTTCGTCGAGTCGGGTAGGTAAAGGAAACATCCCGGAGGCATATATCACCATCTGCTGCAACCTCTGGATTTCTAAGGCCGGAGGTATCAGGAACCTCCTCGTCTATCGTGATGAAGAGCTCAGTAGCGGCAGTTGCAGCCTTGGATATGGCGATCATCGGGCTGACCACCCTTGAAATACTCATAACAGCCATCATGACGGAGAAGAGAACACTAAACATAGTTAGCCTTTGATCCAAAGCATCCGCGCATGTTACTCACGTAACAATGCTACCCAGGTTATCAATATGCCCACGCGTATATTGCCTAATACCGAACCAGAAACTGAGACCGAACATTCCGTACATGGCCGTGAATGAAGGGAACATCATCATGCCCATGAGTGGAGCATTCCTTCCATCATTCTTTTTAGCTTTCGCCAACATGGTCTGATGTTTTTCAGCCAGCCTTTTATCTGCCCCGAATGCCTTTACGATCCTGATGGACGAAAAGATCTCAAAAACTAGGGCCGAGGCTTGTTCGAGATGGAACTCGGTAACCTTATTGTTCTTGAGAAAGATCGGCATAATGATCGAGTATATGATTATGATAGCCGGGAATGCTGCGCTGGCAACGAAAGTCAGGAGCCAGCTTTTAATAAAGGACACCACGTAGAGGGCAATGGTGAATGTAAGTGATTGGACCAGCAGCGCAAGTTGTTGTGAGATGGCCGTCTGGATGGTGTTCGAAGATGATGTGATTCGAGAGGACACCTTCCCTGGAGATATTGTGTCGATAGTACTGATGGGCTGTGCAAAAAGGGCGCGGAGGTATGCTAGACGCAGGGTAGCAGATATACTCAATCCGCTTATTCTAACGGTGAGCTACATTGGAAGTGTTAGTGAAATCGTTGTATTGAACTGGCGGGAGGGCCGAACCATGGATATGTAAGACATGACCAGCTTTCCGATGAAAATGTAAACAAAGTAAAGCCTGGAACAAGGTTTATTAGAAACATTCGAAAAGAAGGACTTGTGTTTCACATCCACATACGCATTTTTGTTCACTGTTGCCTGAAATTGGGATTTGGTAACCGTAGTACCATCCGTAAAGTAATTAGCGAAATCCCCGACGAGGTTACCTGCATTCGATTAGAATGGTTTCTCCATCTTAGTGATATGAGATGACCTACCAAAGACAACATTCATCAGGGGAAACGCCTTTGTGTGCACTATTAGCCAAGCCCACAACGTCAATGGCTCTCTGTAGGACTTACAATACCAGCTCCGATGGAAGTTATGAGGCTGGCACTCATCAATAGCCAATCGAGAGGAGTCGCATATGAAAGAACTCGCTTTGAGGAAGGTGAGCTAACATCGGTGCCAGTTAGGACGAATTGATGCTTACAAAATAGTTCTTGAGACTCGCTTTCTCCTTGTTATCCTGACCTCCATCCTCGCCGTCTTTCGAGGCTGCATTGGCTTTGTTCTCACTGTCTTTCTGGGTGGCTTGGACCAATTTGATATTGGGTTCTGTTGCGTCGGTGGCGACGGTTGTCGGTTGCACCGATTCGGATTGTTTGGCTGACGCCATGGTTTGGGGGCGCGGAGTTGTAGATTACAGGAGCATGGAATTGAAGATGAATAGAGAACGCTCAACGGACAAACAAGACATGAGGACTTCAGTGTGAGAGATAGGAGAGCTGAGATAGAGTATTTAAAAGAGGTGCAAAATGTAGATGCCTGAACATGCCTGCTTCGTATTTGACGACCTGGGCCGATATAATCCCCGCCATGGCGTCGCGGTAGAGCAAAGTTCCGCCGTCCGTTCGCAGGGCTGCCCTATCAGTGAGCGAGGCGACGTAACGCATCTGAGAGCGAAGCGAACAACCCAATCGAGAGTCGCCGAAAGGGTCTCGATACCGTTACCCTGCTGACAAGTGCACGCCTCGATGCGCCATTCGGCACCATCGCGTATTTTTTGCCCTTATTAGCATGTTTCACGGGGGGGTCATCGCTTACGGTCACGTGACGGTAAACGAACTGGATGCAGGTGGGTGCGTAGTGAAATGCCCATGGTCATGCCTCCTCCCTGGTTTGCAGCTTACATATAGTACATGGCACTCTTCTCCCTTTCTGCTGTACGAGATACGCGTACGTATGTGCTGTAGAATCGAAATCCTCGCTCGCCCATCTCTGTGCATTTTCCTATTCGGCAATCTTGCACTTCGCTCCTCGCCCTTTCTCCCACCTCCTGAGATGGAAAGCTAGTTGAAATGAGTGCCTAGGCAGTGGCTGCCGCCTCGAAAGGACCGGGAGCCCGTGAGTCAACAGTTTTTTCGCTGCTTCTCCTATTGCGCGATGTACATTAGACGGTGGTTGATGGTCAGATGAGTCTGGCTGCATACAAGCTGATTATCCAGGCATGAAGAATGAGGGCAGAGTGCGAGGAGGGTGAGGGGAAGCGGTAAGTCGGCCAAGAGGGAGGCCCGCCACAGCCCCGACTTTGCGATCGCCTGCTGATTGGCTGACTCGCACAATCTCACCTCTCTGCTTTCTACCGGCCTTTCCTTTTCTTCTCCCTTTCTTTCACTTGTTGTCCGGACGCAGTTAGTTATATACTGCGCTCCTCCCTTCATCACCTCCATGTTTTCCATCTCCTCATCACGGGCGAGTGGATGAAGGACCTTTTTTCATCGGACATCGATTAACCATCCGAGATCTACAGCGGAGAAGGGGATCTACGGCATAGCAGCGGTTCAGGCACTCAGGCTAGGTATTCGACTCCACCCCACCCCCTCACGTTACTCGCATTGCCATGGGCAAAGCACAAAAGATGCAGATCCTATCCTAACGGATTCGACACTTGGGCACACGACACCGCAATGTGCCAAACTTGCTCCGACTAGCAAGGCTCTTCTAGTTGGCTGACTGCGGAGTCAACGATTAGTACACAGCGTGATTAAATTCTCATCACCGCCAGATATCGTGTGCGCTGTAGGTTGGCCCATCTAAATTCTGCAAGACAGCTTAGTCTCCGAGACAGCACTCACAGGAGAAGTCGAGACCATGAGCTCTCATCGACCGTCTTCGTCCGTCGGCTTACATTATCCACTTTGCTAAGGCGCCAGAGAAATACTATTGACAAGGGATATACAGCCGATCTTTATTACCAATGAAGAGGAGAGGGCAATGCGTGAACAAAGCAGTCGACGAGAGAAAATCACCATCATGCATTGAGGTCATCATTTACCAAGTTGCTGCCTGGACAGGTGCTGATTCAGCTTCCGAAGTCACAAGACTGCTACAGCTGCTATAGCCGTCTATCTGTTACCGTTATAGGGTCTTTGTACAGGCCAAGGTCTTTTGTGATTGGACAGCTATAGAGGCAAACCTTGCAGCCAATCCGCGTCGCTAGACAAGGATGAGGCTGTGAACGTTAGCCCTTGCCATTTCTGACGTGGCGTAGCTGTTCAGGCTCCCCACTAGACTGCCGACACCAGGGACTCAGCCTTCACCAGCACATCTTCACTTAACCTTAACTCCAACCTTCGTGCTACGTCAGGCCAGGGCTATTCTTGGGGAGAAGCTAGTATCTGATGCTCCAAGCCTTGGGTTCTTCCGTTTCGGATCTTGCCGGCTCTCTGCGGAAATGTTTGGGGTTCAGATTGAATCATGTTGTTGTTATTTTCATTCCCGGTGAGAGTGAGAGGTTTCTTTGAATCAGCCGATTTCCATTTACATCACTTTTCTTGAAACCCATGCCGGCAATTTCTTTTATCACGGTTATTGGGAAAGCCAAGTCATATAGGACTCCAGTGGAAAGAGCCTGTCCATGTCATGCCTACAACACATCACATAGTCTATTTGCTCTTGCGGGTAAGTGGTGCCGGTCAGCCCAACAGCAAAGCAGATGTTGACGGACCCTGGCCGGCCCCTTACTGGCTCAGTTCTTAGCTCCCGTATAGCCTGGGCGCCTCGTGATATGAGATAATCCTCCACGGGTGGATCTTTCTACATTCATACACTAGACCAGAGTACCTTTATTCGTGGAGCTTGAGAGCCCTACACCGCACATACCAACCTAGGAGGAATGCTGTGTAGGGCTGCGCCTGGCTCGAAGGGCCTAACCATTGCTAGGTCACCTTATGCATATTATCCATCACTCGGTATGCGGTTAACGAGAAACTATTTAATACCGTGAGACATTCCAGTTCATCTCAGAAGTTTTTATCATCGGCATCCTTCACTCTTCCCTTTGAAGCATTAACTATCCTTTACAATGTTGTTCCAACCAATTTTATATGCGGGCCTGTGTGCCTTAGCATCTGTTCAAGCCGCACCACTCAGCAGACGCGCTACATGGCCGAATCCCGTTGAATGTCAAGGCTCCTGCACTGGAGTACATGACCCCAGTATCATTGTTAAAGATGGAACATATTACCGTTTCTCTACAGGTGGAAACCTGGCAATCGCTACGACCGACAGCCTTGACGGAAGCTGGGAGCACGTTGGCTATGTCTTTGAAAATGGTCCTAGCATTCACGTAATTGACGGACAAGACACATGGTAAGTAAACAAAAATTCGATTTGTGAAGTTGCCTATAATTTTTTGCATGACATCACTCTGCGTTCCCTTTTCAGCTGATCTGACAATAACAATGATTCCACCAATCTGACATTTTCTCAGGGCACCCGACGTCAGCAAAGTTGGCGACACATATTATCTCTTCTACGCCGTCAGCACGATAGGCTACCAAGGCTCCGACATTGGCGTTGCCACATCCAAGTCCCTCGACCCCGGCAGCTGGGAAGATCACGGTTCCGTTGGCCTTCCAAAGAGCTCAGACTACAACCTTATTGATCCAAACCTGTACCAGGATGGTGATAACCTTGTTTTCACCTTCGGATCGTACTGGAAAGACATCTACCAAACCACTCTGACCGACCCCGCTAAATATAGTGGTGCTGCGATTAACAACATTGCTTCTAACTCTACCATACCTGAAACTGTATGGGAAGGCGCTACTATCTATGAAGATGGTGGCCATTTCTACCTCTTTTACTCTGCGGGTGCTTGCTGCAATGACAAAGATCACCTCGCTGCTCCGGGCGACGTGTACCGGATCCAGGTCTGCCGATCCGACAGCGTCAGCGGTCCTTACGTCGATCAAGCCGGCACAGACTGCCTTGCGGGCGGTGGAACTCTTGTTCTCGGCAGCCATGACGATGTTTATGCCCCTGGTGGCCAAGGTGTCATGAAGGACCCCAAGTCAGGTAGACCCGCTGTCTACTACCACTACAGTAAGCAACCCCCACCCCAGTCCTTCATCCTCAAAGCAATATTAACAATATCTCAGTTAAACCAAGCGTTGGGTACGCAGCTGATCAATTCTTCTTCGGCTTCAATTACCTTGATTTCGGCTCAGGGTGGCCTGTTGTTGTGGAGTAGAGATTGGATTGCATGATTAACGTTATATTTTCTTTTTCTGTTTGCTTGCGGAGTTTTGTGTTGAGGATATTATACCCTGGATTGGTCAAGGCGTAACGACAACCCATGAACATAGTTATACTCGTTCTATGATGATATGGAGGATGGTTTGGGATTGAGTTCTGGATAAGGACTTAGATTGGTACCTGAAACGGAATGGCTCATGACCCTTGCATTATTGAATTTATATTGTTTATTCTTGCAACTTTATGAAATAGTGTTGTGGGGTATATTGTGAATGAGTTCGTGATATTCTTATATTGTCATCCAAATTTAAGGCGGATGTGACGATGGGTTTTGCTTTCGTTCCTGGTTGTTCTAGAAGCAAATCGATTATATTCGTTCTAGTAAGACGATAAAGTGCACTGAAGAAGATTTGAACTAATCAAAACCTGATTTGGAGAGATCTAAAGAAACGAATGGTGAACACGAGGTTGCTCGTAGGAAATGGTGCTGGAAAAAGACGCCTTACCCAATACGGAAGTGAAATTGGCTTCCACGTCAAAACGCGCCAAGCCCGTCGGACGCGCTAAGGAAGCACTTTACGCGCTTGTGGTTTTCAACCACCAAATCCACCCCTCCTCGCCGACGACACTATACAACGCAACAGAACCCACGCCTGAACCTTACATACCTCTCTAGATTGACTGGAGAATTGAGCACCGCTTCTTGTGATAACGGATTCTTGCAAGTCTTAGTACTACTTGGAAGCGGCAGTTAAGCTGGTTGTTTATCATGGATACTCAGCTTAGAGATGAGGACTTGCGTCAGCGCGTGAGGTTGGCGGAGGAGTTTCTAGATCCAGGTAATATTTAGAATTGATATCTAATGTGTTTCCAAAACTAACAGAGACAATAGCGGATCCGGCAGCACGAAGGTATATTTTCAAAGAGAAAACTTACCCCTGAGCCTTGCGGAAACTGACGTTCCAAGCTATCGAGCCGATATCGTTTTGATGCTGAACCGAGGACTACGAAGACTTATTGTAAGATTGGAATTGGAAAATAACAAGGTGTGCATATGTTAACGGCCAATAGGTTAGCATAGATGAAATCCGGGCGCATAATAGAGAATTGTCAGATGGGTATGAGAATTCAAGTATTGGATTATGAGACGGAATTAACAAGGTGCAGGCTTCTCAATAAACCCTTTGAATACGTCGAAGCGTTCGACCGAGCTTTGAAGAATGTCGTTAAGACTCTACCAAACCGACCTGCGAGGGAATCGTCGGATGATGTGGTATACTATTGCGCATATATTGGCAGCTTTGGAGAATTCTCCTGCAACCCACGAACATTGAGCTCGAGTCAACTAAACCACATGGTTTCTCTCGAGGGTATTGTCACAAAGTGCTCACTTGTACGGCCAAAGGTCGTGAAGAGTGTGCATTACAGCGAAAATGGGAAGAAATTCCATTTCCGAGAGTATAGGGACCAGACGATGACCATGGGTGCGGCAAGCACGAGTGTCTATCCGACGGAAGATGAAGACGGCAACCCAGTAAGCAACGGGAATATTTAATATGCTTGGGAATCTCACTGATTATGTTTAAGCTTATCACCGAATACGGATACTGTGTGTATCGCGACCACCAAACCATTTCCATACAAGAAATGCCAGAGCGTGCTCCTGCGGGACAGCTTCCTCGATCAGTCGACGTTATAATGGATGATGACCTAGTAGACCGTGTTAAGCCTGGAGATCGTATTCAGCTCGTTGGTATCTATAGGTCCTTAGGAAACAGGAATGCGGGCGCCGGCAGCTCAACGTTCCGCACTCTCATTCTTGCCAACAACGTCATCCTTCTCTCTTCAAAATCCGGTGGCGGAATCGCACAAGCAACGATCACCGACACTGATATTCGAAATATCAACAAAATTGCCAAGAACAAGCGTGTTTTCGACCTCCTCTCGCAATCTCTGGCACCATCAATTTATGGACATGACTATATCAAGAAGGCCATTCTCCTCATGTTACTTGGTGGTATGGAGAAGAATCTGGACAACGGTACCCATCTTCGTGGTGATATCAACATTCTCATGGTCGGTGATCCATCTACGGCCAAGTCTCAACTCCTTCGTTTCGTTCTCAACACTGCGCCACTTGCGATCGCTACGACGGGTCGAGGGTCATCCGGTGTCGGTCTCACGGCAGCCGTGACTTCAGATAAGGAGACGGGAGAGCGACGTCTCGAAGCTGGTGCTATGGTTCTTGGTGATCGTGGTGTCGTTTGTATTGATGAATTCGATAAGATGAGCGACGTGGATCGAGTGGCCATTCACGAAGTCATGGAACAACAAACCGTTACGATCGCTAAGGCTGGTATCCATACAAGTTTGAATGCTAGGTGCAGTGTCATTGCTGCAGCGAACCCTATCTTCGGACAGTACGATACGCACAAGGACCCACATCGCAACATCGCACTTCCAGACTCTCTCCTCTCGCGTTTCGATTTGCTCTTTGTAGTCACAGATGATATCGAAGATACGAGAGATCGACAGGTCAGTGAGCACGTGCTTCGTATGCACCGCTATCGACAAGCGGGCACTGAAGAGGGTGCGCCTGTGAGAGATCAGGGCGCGCAGATGCTGGGTGTGGGTCTGGACGATGGTGAAGACCAAAACAAGACGACCGAAGTTTATGAGAAGTATAACGTCATGCTCCACGCTGGTGTCACAGTAACCGTCGGCCGTGGCTCAGCAAGGAGAAAGGAGGTTCTCAGCATCCCCTTCATCAAGAAATACATCCAGTATGCAAAGAGCAGGATAAAGCCTGTCTTGACCAAGGGAGCAGCCGACCTTATCGTCAATACTTACTCTGCGCTCCGTAATGACGAGCTCGAGGGTAACCAACGACGTACCTCTCCCATGACAGCCCGTACGCTCGAAACTCTCATCCGTCTTGCCACCGCCCACGCCAAAGCCCGTCTCTCCAACCGCGTCGAACAAAAAGATGCCGAAGTCGCCGAGAGTATCCTCCGCTTTGCTCTCTTCAAAGAAGTCGTCGAGAGCGAGCGTCGCAAGAGGCGCAGGATCACTCGCGAACCAGACGCCATGTCCACCGACGAAGACGACTCCTCAGATTCCGACGACGATGGCGACGAAGCACAGCGGGAGACCACAACCCCACGACGAACCGGTGGCCCCAGCACTCGCAGTCAGCGTCCTACCCGCCCAAGCGGCACCACACCCGGTACCAACGCCGACGAAGACGACGACGACGACTCTGCCCAAGACGATCTCTACACCGTAACGCCAAGATCCTCTCGCACGAAACGAGGCGGCCGTACCGCAACCAACGGGGCCTCATCCCAAGTCTCCGCCGCCCCATCCTCTCTTCCATCGTCCCAGTTACTCCCCACGCAAGACGAGACCCAAGAATCCACCCAAGGCGCCGAAGACATCACCCCCACCCGTCTCCAAGTCTTCCAAACCGCTCTAGGTCAGCTAATCGACGGCCCACTTTTCGCCAACGACGCCGCGGACGTCGAACCCCTTGTTGCGGCTGTGAACCGGCGACTTGGAAGTGGAGCCGGTAGAGAAGCTTTTAGTACTGAGGAAGCGGAGAAGGCGCTTGAGGTGCTTAGTGAGAGGAATAAGATTATGTGAGTATTTTGTTTATTCACCTTGAGAATATGGTTACTAATTAACTTCGTAGGTTCTCCGGTGGTGTGGTTTATAAGATTTAAGGTGGGGACTTGGTAGTGGTTTAGGTGATGTGGGATGGAGTGTTATGAAGAATATTGGATGGGAAGTTGAATTGATGGTGCGTATGTAGTAATGCTATCCGTTAATGAGGATTATGAGTGTGTTGTTATGTTTGGTATGGTTTTTTGCGTGTATATGTGATGTGTCTGGGCTTTTTACATCGTCACTACTTCTTACTCACGATGCTCAGAATTAGCGGTGTATAATCTATAACATGGCCTACCACACAAACATCCAGAAATTATACACGTCCTTCACCACGCAATACAAAGCTACCTTTCTAAAGTATCCGAACAACCCCTTAATACAAGATCAACCGTTAAACGCCTCCATCCCTAAACATCCAGGGCCTTAAGCCGCTTATAAACCAACTTATAGGCGACTTTGGACCTGTAGAGTGTATGAAGTAGGCGGGCGGATGGTTTTGAAGGGGAGCTCTGTGGGTGAGTTGAGTTTTTATTGCTTGTTTGAAGTACTATACGAGAAGAAAGGAAGAAGGTGGGGGGAAGGGGAGAAAAACTAAAAAGGGGTATGTGGGTGGAGTTCGGCTTGTATCTGTGGTATTGTTGGGGCGAGATGTATGGTTGATGGTGAGTGAGGTTTTGAGGGGGTTGAGAGGGGTGTTGTGTGGATGGGCGGGATGAGTAAGTGATGAGGAGGAGGTTGGGGATGTGATGGTTTGATTCACTAGGGGAAGTGATGAGGTTGTGAGGGTGGAGGGAGGGAGGGATTTATTCACTCTTTTGTTAGGGGCATGGGAAGTTTGGGGTGATGGTTTTTTGTAAGCGGCTGGTTGGACTTTTTAATTATTCGTCACAAGTTTATACTCTTTAATTTGTAGTATAGAGACACTATATGATGCGATGTGAGAATAGGGGTTTAGCTGATTTGATATAGAGTTGCCTTTCAAAAGTACCCGGACAACCCTCCCATAATACTGTTAAACTAATAAGAAGTAGAGTCCTTGGTATTAAAAGGTAGGAAGCGCCTAAAACTGGTTACTGAGCGGACTTGACTTTCGTGATTAAGCGGTCCGGATACTTTTCAAAGGCACCTCCGTACGGGTGAGAGAGCTAGTAGGGTATATTGAGTTAAGTGGGTAGTTTGGATGTTGGTTTAGGTTAAAGTGAATTCATATTCTCGTTTCATTGGTAGAATTTTCAAAGAACGTTAATGTAAAAGAAATATGATGGAATATGATAAGCTTCTAAGAACATGATTTTCATTTCGTCGTAATCAATTTTCAATTTGGAAAGTGGAATCGTCTCCTTCAGTTGATTGTATAATCTTCTCCCCCCATATATAAACATCATTTAATAATTCGTCCAAGAATATGTCGTGGTCATGGATAGTGCCGTTAGTATCACCTTCATAATCTTCCATGAGTGCATCCTCTTCCACTACCGCAAGTAGGTTATCTGTCACATCTTCCATGAGCAGATCCCTTTCCCAATCTTCCATAGGATCATCCCAGTCCTCATCATCCTCGACGTCTTCATCTCCATCGTCGCCAATATCGTCAACAAGCCACTCCCTACAGGCAAGGGTATTTTCCACCTCCTCATCCGTCCAGCGCCTAATATCACCAGGACAATTAGACAGGATAAGATTGGCAGTCGCAAAATGCCCTTCTCTCTGTGCCAACGCGATAGCTATTTCCCGTTGCTCTTCTCCTTCTCCATCAAGATTGGCACCAGCATTGATAAGATACTGTACGGTGTCGAATCGACCCATTTCAGCAGCACCTTCAAGCGCAGTCCTGCCATCAATCTTTGACCCTGCAGCATTTACGTCTGCACCCTGTTGCAAAAGCAGTACAACAATATTCAAAAAAAAAAACCCTATGGCAGCTGCCTGGAGAGCAGTCACCGCTCTGGATTGAGCAGGAGGAGCGTTGACGTCGACGGATAGCTGGAGAAAGTATTCCACGACATCCAACTGGCCATTCTGGGATGCCCTCTGGAGCGGCGTCCGCGAACCGACCTCTTCCACAAATTGATGGGGATCTGCGCCATGCTGGCACAAGATTTCGATGAGTGAAAGGACACAAGATCCCTGGACTTGTGTAGCCGTATCAAGAGCACTATAAGATAGATTTCGTTCATCATACTCATCCCAATATGGTCCTCTGGGATTTATATCTGCTCCGAAACCTAGGAGCTTTTGTGTCAAGGGGAACTCTTTCTCGCATCCGTCTTCACAGTCTGCATCAATCGCTGAATGCAGTGGAATTTTCCCCTGAAACCGGGGTGATGGGTTGGGGCTTATTCCGTACTTGAGAAGGAGGTCGATAACATCTGTATCCTTTATCCTCAAAGCATTTGTCAGTGCCACAAAACCATAACATTCATCCGATTTTATGGGTCGAGCTATAAGAAGAGATTCTACCATCTCAAGAGACGGGATCTCTACGGCCTTAGAAAGTGCATCAGAATCGTCTGCGTCTGCGCCTATTCTCAAGAGGAATTGCACTAGGGTATAATCTTGTTTTGCTACCGTTTCGCTCAATGCGCTCCGGCCGGATTTTTTCGCGCGTGGATCATTCATCTGCGCTCCTCTCCTCAACAGTATATTCATAAGCGGCATGTTACCACTATGAATAGCAGCCGACAAGGGATTTCGAGGACGGGAAAATAACGAATAGTGATCCTTAGGAGCAGTGATATTGATATTTACTCCGGCATTTAGCATGAAGGTGACCATGCCAGTCCTCCCATAATAGATACAGTCGCTAAGTGGCGACACTGTCATAGAAGAAAGGAAACCTTTGTCGTGTTTCACAAGTAGTTCAACGACGTCTATAGTATTGTATCGTATAGCCAAATAAACTGGATGATGTGCATCATTCCTGATCGAAGAAAATAAAGATAGCTTTGCGTTCGAAAATTGGTCTGGATAATAGGCGCTCGAGTGGAAGAAGCATGGAAATCGCGGACAGTCTGGGAATCAAAACATCGAAATCCAAGTGTCTTTCGAAACAGAAAAGGGGCAAGGTATCCAACCAAGTGGCTGAGCTGATGGGATCTTTCGGCGTAAAAATGTCGACACCACCGGGTAACTTTGGACTGTGGACTAATATACCATTATTTTCTGTACTGATGATACAGATCTTTTTACTTACCAGGAAGGTATGGCTGCATATCTGTGCTCCATGAGTTCCTCTATGTTTCTTTCTTGACTTTTTTGTTGCTTATCAAAAGACCATCGACAGCAATGTCACTTTCTTTCCCGTCTCTTTTTCGTTTTCTGATATGATGGTCAACCGATTTCCATTCGTCGCTTTTCAAATTTTTGCGAAATTTCCATTTCTTGGTCAAATGGCGTTCGTATTGAGACTTTCTTGGATCATTAGCTATGGTTGTCGTGGGATAGATCAAATCGTGAGCTTACGTGGCAGAGAAGTTGTACTCCGTCTTCATGAATTGCATAACGAAAGAGAGTGGCTTGTCTTGCACCACGTATAAATCCTTGAGCTGTGATTTATGTCGTTCCCAGCCTGCCTCGTCAGCAGAGTTCTGAGAGAGCACACCGCGTGTTTGGATAAGATTCATTGTGAAGGCTTCTGATGTGAAATTTAGGTAAAGTTGGGGTATTGAATGCAGAACAAAACGGCAGCGGAAGCGTGATATATATATATGCGGAGAATGTCAATGAAAGTAATAAGTGCAAGGCTAGGTCCTTCGAAGCCGTGCTGAAGCGATTGGGTCGTCCCGAAATCTTGTGGCGTAGAAACCTGACACCAGCAAAGTGACGGCGATTGGCTGACGCCGTAATCTTTCTGCTGATCCCAGCTGCCTCAGCCTTGCCATTGATTCAAACCGGATTGGCTGGTCCCAGAATCGCATGCATGTTGTTCTAGCCCTGTTTCCCAGGCACAGACCTTCCCATCAAGCCTTCTTGCTGTCAAGGATAAACATATTACGAGCTTTGACCGGAAGCATAGTTTACCACGTCCTAAACGGAATCTCTCCAGAATCTTCTTGCAGGCCGCTTCGTCATTGGAGCATGATGCGAGGTCAACGGGCTTGCCGTATTACGCGGAAAGGCTGAGCCCTTATCGGGATTGGCCCGTTCCGCAATCATACTGGCTGGGAGAGGGCAGCTCTGAGAAGCTTGTATCATGGGGCGTATCCAGGCGAAGGGTGGTAAACTTCGCATAGGCAAAAGACATATATCTTCCATCTGAGAAAATTTGCATCGCACTCGTTTTCCCCCTTGTATCTCTAGGTTTTTCTGTCTTTGCGATTGATTTTCAGTTGCCTGTGGCTCGCGGCATGGTGCTTTCCAACGAGGCAATCATCGGGCTCGTTGCTGTTCTTGTCACGTGCATCCCAGTAGCATGGTATGTCTATAAGCGGTGGATTAGGGGTCGGCACCAAGCAAGCGCTTCTGGTATGTATTCGTACTCCTTCTCGTCATGAATTCGACCCATTGATTTTACCAGGCCTACCTCATTATGACGATCGAAGCTTTTCACCACCGATTTTACTACTTCAACGACGGACCCTCTCTCAAATCGCCACTGTTGAGACTGTGGCAATCCCTCATGGCGATTATTTTTCGTGTGAGCCTTCCCGTATAGCTCTCATGCTTGTTTCTTTAGTCCGAGGAAGGTAAGCTCTTACACTGTCACAGCACATCCCGTGAGCCGTCCAGAACCTAGCTTGAGCCGTCAAGCCGTCCTCCCATCATCTCTTGTTTAATCTAAGGACATTTCTCATCCCAATGTTGAGAAAAAGATGAGTATAATTGTCTTCTCGACTCGTGACGGGCTAGGAATGTTTTGGGTGAAGGAACATTTTCTTTTCTTCGCTGGTCTAATGGACTTGGCCTTTGGCATGTTAGGACGGACGCTCTTGGAACTGGAACTCGTTGATATTTAGAGCGGGGTGATATTGTTGTTGTGCTTTATTGATCGCTTTGGTTTTTCGTATGACATGATCCGCCTGTCGCAGCCAATTAATTGTTTTCCCTAGGAGAACCAGGATATGCTCGGTATGCAATGTATTCTTGACAACACTCTTCTAGTTTTGCATGTGGCACTCTTTTTTGTCAATGCTGATATAAGCTACCAACATGATGGTGGCCCATGACCACCTGGGATCTTCGGCATACCCTCAGTAACGGTGCTGACGTAAAATGGAGAGTTTCGTCATGCTGTGCGTTCTTACTTAAGCTCCATTGAAGCGGAGCTCATTGGTTCATCAGCCAGTTACATTCTATCATGAATTGGGTTGCGTGCACATTTTGTGCTCGAGTAAATCGGATGAATTTGGCCTAGTAATCATGTCGTCATATGCCACGGTGGATGAACGTGGGAAAAGCGGCGACGAAAAGCGATGGAAGCTTGAGACGAAATGATTTGATAAAATCAATTTTCAGAAATACGTACGAATAGGGTTTGGAAATGATGAGGTTGAGGTTTGAGAAGTAGAACAATGTGAAGCGTGAAGTCAAGGAGAGAAGGGTACCGCGCACGGTCCATGTCCGTGCATGTCAACATCTCATGAGCCCATCGCTTTTTCCTCTTCATCAACCGCGACTTCATATTCAAATTCGCATTTTTGAGCGGCAATCATCCTTGTAGATATATTTATCTACCATGAATTTGGAGAGATATCTTATAGGTGGAGAATCTTACGTTTTTAAGTAGCACTTTCCACACCTCGATTGAGCCTTAACGGGGACATGATCCGCCTATTGAATAGTCATCAAGCGGCATTAAAACAGAAGTATTATCAAATTAAGTTGAGTCTAGATTTGAAAGAGACCAGGTAGGAAGATCTCCTTCCCTAGTAAATTAATAAACACGTAGGACCTTCAGCATGTAATCTTAAATATTTCACTTCACTATCCAGGATCAAAGGAAAGGCAATATAATAAAAATCTTAGAAGAAAAAGAGAGCGAGAGAGAAAAAAGAAGGGGGGAAAAAACTTACCATAAGGGAGGGGCCCCGACCACGCCCAACCCCGTGACTCTCAACCTGGAACTCGCCATATTTGAGCCTCCGCTTCTACTACGTCCGACACCAGACTCGAACCAATGGATTCGGAGTTTTTCGCATCAAACATAATAGGAAATGCTACTTCTATCCCGCTGCACCAAGCGGCTTTTATTAATATACCACGGAAAGTATTGAAAATATAGTGTAGTTTGAGGCGCGGTAAAGTTGGTAGTGAAAGTGAAAGTGAAGTAGGCAGGTGAATGACTTCGACATTTCTAAGACCACCAACCCGTGTTCAAAAAGGATCAAACTTGCTAATGCGAACGATTATCCCTAGTAATATGTTCTTCTATCATGAACTTTATATTCTTTCATTTCTTCCTCCATCCACTCTCATAGCTTTTTCCTTATTTCATTATCAAAATCCAGCTTTGTCAATTTTATTAGCACCCAATAGATGCGTGAGGGCCAACGAAAGTCGGCTGGTCCTTCTTCTCCATGATCGCTTCCCATTAAGTCGATTTCTTATTCGATAAACCATTCATCGGACAATAACATGTCCTCAATAAGAGCATTATATACGGTCAGAGTATGTGCTACTACATATAATATTCGAACAATGCTTCACAATCTCCGTTGAGTATGACATGTCTACAAGTTTACTCTGACCACCAGACCCATTTGCCAATCACAACCATACTTCCGACATTCTTGCCTATGATACCTTCGCATGAGTAGATTCCGTGCATTCTAGAATTGAAGGTGAACGAGCCTTCATAGAAATTGTATATAAGACTGAAATGGATTTCGAACACCACAATGTCAGCATTGCAAATAAGTAGGTCAAGGCGATGGACATTCGAGAAATGAAATGTCTTGCTATTTTTCTAGCCGATTAGATTAATGTTAGCGTGTCAGCTGTTCCTATATGCTCTAAGGTACGAATACGTTCTGATTGGATACATATAAACCTCTCTGGCATGGTTGTCTACTTAGCCTACTCAAATAGAGCGGTATTACTAAGAGTTCTAGGGCCGCTTCAAACTCTGTTTGATAAATCGTATACTATAATTTCAGTAATGTAGCTCCGGACTAGGGTTCTTGTACAGACTCTGCGAATACATCATACATAGACCTGACTCTTTTGCAAGATTCTTCGCCCAAAGAGTAAGCCCCCCCTAAAACATTCAAAGTGGATTTATGATCATACCGGGAAGCTTAGTTAGTAACTCGACGGTATGGTAATACGGATGTTCAAGGTCATATTAGTGTATCCGAAAGTGGATGATTAGTCACAAACATTACTACAAAGCAAGAGACAAAACTAAGCATAGAATCAATATGAACTAAGCTCATACCCAGTGATATATAAGCTTGTTGAGACTATGAACCTCGGAAGGATGTCGAAAATAAGTTCACTCAAGACAGTGTTCCATTCCCGTTTAAGTAAGGCTTGCGAAATGAGGTTAGTGTGACATGTGCAAATCTTGACAACCTTGGAACATTCCTATCAAACGCCAAACAGCAAAGTAAACTCCGTATATACAATTTTTGCACATGGACCCAGTAAAGGATGCGGGAAGGAGCCGTAGAAGCCCCCATTTTAGTACTTTTATTCACCTATGCCTGTTTGACAAGTCACTAGCTCATAAAATTTCCTGAAGCAATTGACATGGTGATATCCGGGCAACTCTGTTGAGGCTCTCATCCAATAAAAAGCAAGATAAAATGCGAATTCCGGCATGGATGAAACACGAAGGCCGCGTAGTTGCGAGAGCTGCGCCTCGAACCAAGGATGGCTTGGCAAGGCTACATCCTCAAAATGGACCCTGTTCTCGACTTCGAATCAACCCCGCTCAGCCTCCTTCTTTAACTTAACAACGGCACAGCAACAACATTCGAACAAAAGCCCACGGAAGGAATTCGGGATTTCACCTTCATTCTGTTCGAGCAAACATCATTTTCAAAAATTTATCGATCGTTATCGATAATGAAGGACCCGAATTACAACAGCGACCGTCGTTATGGTGTGGAAGGCAAAACATCCCGGATTGAGAAAATATAAAGCTAATGCTTGTTTAGACGATGAGATACAGCCGGTGATCGATCACAATAGCCTATACGAAGACCATCCACCAGCATATGAAGAGGCAAGTCACGTGACGGCCGAATTCACACATCGAGCAGACCAGAAGGAAGACAGACCGTCGGAAGACGAAGACGCACCTCCAAAACCGCCACGGCCGGAAATATCAGCTACGAACCCTAATCCAAGCACAAGAGCCCCTCCTCCTGTACCTCCAGAATACTATGCCCCCAGTGATAAGAACAAGCCCGTGGATGCTGAACAGTACCAAAAACGTGCTCACGAAAGCAATATCAAATGTAGCCTCCTTCCGGACAGACCAGCCGTTTTTCAAGTGAAATACAAGAATATAAAGCTCTCTGCACTAGCCACTGCGACGCTTCTGAAGCACGAACTCCTCAGGGAGAAAGATATCGAACTGTAAGTTAGAAGCGTACCGAAAACTAAAGTATGACAGGCTAATAGTGGACAGCATCGGCCAACTTAACAAAGGAGTCGATAACAACAGAGATCCATCCGACCCGCTTAGTGGTGTTGCGTTTGCGACGTACGACACTGTACACGATATCATTCACGGAGTAGCCGAAGGACCCATGGAGGCCTCGCGTTCGGATAACCCAGCGAAGGGTGCTGCTATCGGTACGGCTAAAGGCGTTGGACGTATCGTTGGTGCTGGTGTTAAGGCCCCGATGAATTTCACTTATGATGTTGCAAGAGGATTCCATAATGCACCAAAACTTTACGGTGGCAAGGTTCGCGAGACCGATGAGATCACTGGGGTGGAAAGTGGGTTGACTGCAGCGTGGAAGGTAAACACTCTAGCTTTTCATTGTAATTATGATGTATACTTACTCATGTTGGCAGGGCTTGGGTTACGGCATCTACGACGGTGTCACTGGTTTCTTCACCGAGCCGATCAAAGGAGCTAAAGAGGAGAAGGGTATTGGCTTCCTTAAAGGAGTTGGTAAGGGCATCGGTGGAATAGTATTTAAGCCTGCCGCTGGTAAATATTAACTTAACAGCATCCCTACCTTGAAACACCCCGCTTACTGTTCACAGGTGCTGTGGGCGTCCCTGGCTACGCATTCAAAGGAATCCACAAGGAAATCCAGAACAAAATGAACCGTTCGCAGTCTGCCTTCGACGTTTTGCTTGCCGTGGGAGAAGACGAATTCACTCGTTCCACCAACCCTGAGCGTGCTGAGGTTATCCAGAAGTGGGTTGCTCTGAAGGCTGGAGAACTGAATCAGTAAGCAAAAAGGATATTAAAATATGAAGACCTCATACATCGGCTCTCTAATACGACTCAGAGAATCATATCCTCAGCGCATTGTCATGAGAGATATGGAGGCGTGAATGGGGTGCTCGGAGAAGATCAGCGGCAGTGATGATGGCCTTCACCTTAAGGCTCCGAGAGACTCCTCCTCAAGGCAGGTCAACTGGTAAATGTTGGGCTCTTGGGTAGGTTTATTCAGAACAGTTCCTTGCTCAAAATGATGATTACCTTATGTAGTTTGTAGTTAGTTTGATCTATATTCATGAGTATGATACCCCCAAATACTTTCAAGATGCACCCGAATTGTACTTCAACGACTCTCTTATAAAACGATGATGAGTCGTTAAAAGATTAGTCTACTCGTCAAAGTCTCTTAGGGACCGAATCTACCTTGTTGTTCTACTTTTAGATCGCGCATATATAGTGACGATAGGGAAAAAAGGGCAAGTGACGAAAACAGTATTATCCTCGCACTCACGAAGACCTGGATGTTCTTGCCCAATGACTCCATCCGTGGGGAGTCGCTGTTGCCAATGCTATACTCATTACATCACCCGCAATTTCCTTCTTCGTGAAGAGGACTGAGCGCTTGACGTAAACAGTCGTTGCTTCCAGATCCACCTTAATCTTCTACCTTCAAAAGTCATCATTCGACCTGAAGGTTTCATCTCACATACATCACATTACCTCATCACGACTCATTAACAACACCAACAACTATCAACAACAATCGCTATTCACACTAAATCTACGCTTATCATACACAATCAAAATGGCCAAACGAAAGCGCACACAACGACCATCCAGTTCTTCTCAATCTTCTACAACCAATCCACCCCGAAACCAACCAAATGAAGACACGAGACGTCATCGCTCCAACCGCCCACCTGCGTGGTACGCACCTCGATCCCGCTCACACAGCCTATCTCGAGCATCCATCCGTCCAATCCTAACCGAAACTCACTCCACCTCCCTCCAACCTTCCGGCTCTCGCAACCCAACACCACGAAATTCAGAACACCCCACACTCGGCGACCCTAGAGCACGACGGCTCTCGGCACCAACGGTGGGATCAGAGATCGGATCTCGTTCTATAGATGTTGGTAGTGATGGACCGCCGGGGAGACGGCTTGCGGAGATCAACAGACGGATGTTGAGGCGGTTGCTAGCTCGTATGAGTAAGTGGTTTGTGATTTTTGGTTGAGATGAGTGCTAATGAGCTTGAAGGGCTTGAGAATCCGGATACGGACATAGATACAGATGGGGATACAGATGAGGATACAGATGAGGATACGGAGGATGGAGGGATACCTCTGGACCGGGAGGTGCATGCCGACAAGAAAAAGATACGGGATGCCAAGAGTGATGAAGGAAGTGACGGCGGAGAGAATGAGGCGCCGAATACTGAGTCCTCAGGGAGCACTGGTTCTAATTGAGAGGAAAGGGGTCAAAGAACGCCCGCACGTGGTCGCCTAGAAAGGTCTCTACCATACGGGGCTTAGAGTATGATAATATTTACCTGAGTCCCTCATTCAACAGTTAGGAGCATACCAAAACAATCTCTTAGTTAGCTCCTAGATCTGCTTCTTGCCATTTTAAACCTTCTCATGTGCTTCCCACGTATACGTCATGTCCATGTATCTTTTTCGCATGACGTATTACAACTCTCCATGTCAAATAACTTAATAAAGCATAGAATAATTGTAGTTGGACGACGAGTAGGAAAGTTGCGTTTTGCATACTCGGTTCATGAACGAGCAGTCCTAGTGTTAAGAAGTCGAGTGGTTTATAAATGTTAGATAGTATAATTCAAGCCAATAAGAAAGACAATAGCTACTAGCCTTATGATAGGTCGTACGTAAGAATACTTAAGCAGAGACTATATTCTTACCTAAAAGTACTCAGGGTAGTTCAAAACGCCGAATTGGTCCGTGCGGCTTCATGCCAAGTATCTTGGAGTCTTGGACCCATTCGGCGTTTTCACGTCGCACAGCTTAGGAAAACAGTTTCACATTTTTTATGGGGATAGAAGGGTTCGGCGTTCCGCTGCCAAGAGCGGAAGTTGTCGGGAATCGCTCAACGTAGGCATGATGGAGCGGACTGATGGCGGAGTGTGAACGGAGATATTCTTTTAGGTATGAAAATGATTTGTACAATGTTGGAATATGGATCGAGTGGGAGTCAGTCGTGTATATAAGAGCTCGATCTCAGGGCACTGGTATGCTGTCATTATAGATTTCAGACGAGTTCACTTGTACGGTGTGTCCGGAATACATTCAAGATGGCGCCCGTGGGACGTTTTCATATTTTCTTTTCATACCTTGTATTACCATTCATTTCACTCATTTCAGCAACCGCTGTTGATGATCTTGCTGCCAATGCTCTGGCTAATTCATTCAGAGTCCTGGATGGATCGTTACCGGATGGAGTTGGGCATACTGCATGTGCTCCTGAAAATGTAGCGTACCGAAAGGAGTAGTAAGTCTGTGGATATGTCTCCCAAGAATTAGTATACTAATCAAGAATAACTTAGTGGATATCTCACTGAGAATGAACGAGCAAACTACATCCAAGCGATTAAATGCTTGCAAAGCAGGCCATCCACAATTGATGCGTCTATTGCTCCAGGAGCAAGGACGCGATACGATGACTTCGTGGCTATACACATCCAACAAGCTCTTACAATCCATGGAACAGTGAGTGATTGTGCGGCAATATCGAGAGATATCTTTTTTGACCCTGGTGGTATAGGCAAACTTCCTTTCCTGGCACAGATACTTCACTTGGGCATTTGAAAGGGCACTTCGAGATGAGTGCGGATATACAGGATACCAGCCGTATTGGGATTGGTCAAAGTACGAAGATATCGTCAACTCCCCCATCTTCAACGGAGACGAATATAGTTTGGGAGGCAATGGTGAGTACATAGAACATAGGGGACATACCCTAGGTAGGTCGGGCTTCTTCTTGCCTGGTGGTCAAGGAGGTGGATGTGTTACTAGTGGACCTTTCGCAAAGTAAGTCTTGGCTATGAACGCAATTGAAAAGGAAAATAAACCTTTGAGAAAATACGTACTAAAGCATTTCAGCTGGACGGTAAACCTAGGCCCGGTGGATATCACTGTCGATATCGAGATCAACCCAAACCCGAGCGAGGACGGCCTGGGTTACAATCCTCGGTGCATGAGACGTGATGTTACCGATTACTTCACCAGGTCCGATCTTAGCGTCCAAGCTATCCAAAATCTAATCACAGAGCCAAGAGATATTGCGGCATTCCAAGACAAGATACAGGCGAGTACCAATACCAGTATGGAGATACCACCTTCTACAAAGGGTATTGATAAGTTGAAACGCAATCACGTGCTTCGATGCACATTCTCCTATTGGCTCGCTAGCCTCGCTTACCACTTCTTAGCGTCCACGTGATTGCCATTCAACTTATCTTTACTTTTTGTAGTAATCAGGACTGAATCTAACATTCACAGGTCTTGGAGCACATGGTGCCGGCCATTACTCGATTTCCGGGGACCCTGCTGGTGACTTTTACTCATCTCCTGGTGACCCAGCTTTCTGGCTTCATCACGGTGAGTTTTGATTCAATGAGAGTCCATACTTTTCTAACAGTCTCGTAGCCATGGTTGATAGGACCTGGTGGATGTGGCAAAACCAAAACCCTTCAAATAGAACCCAGGTTATTGCTGGACAAACTTTGATGCGGGGAGGAGGACCACTAGGCACATTGAACGATACTGTCGAGCTCGGGGTGGTCGCATCAGCATTAAAGATCAGAGATCTCGTGAGCACAACATCGGGGCCATTCTGTTATGTGTATCAGTGATTTCTTGCACTGATACATAGAGGGCCTAACGGAGAGTGAAGGTGAGTTTTATGGACCTGATTGGACGTACAATATGTTCGATATTATTGCCACCTGTAATTAATTGATGCTCATACTGCGTTTACAGGGTGGTTGTGCATTGCAAATGCAAGGCTGCGCTTAACGTTATTTCAAACGGGGTTTTCGGGGTTTCCTTCTGCGAAAGCATGTTCCTAGATTCTGTATGTTACTTTATAGATTTTAAGAAAGGGATCGTTTCTATCATGTATGCACTTATGATATCAAGATCCATTCTAGCTTCAATTGACCAACTCATTTCTCTGCTTTTGGGCTCATTTTCTGAAAGAAGCTTTCGCCGCACCAAGGGTATCCAGGGATTTGGGCATTCCAAGAGGCCTGAAATTGCGGGGACCCCGCAAGACTCAATACCGAAGACGTGATCGGAAAGCATCCGCACGTTGTTAATCTAACCCAGCGCCCAACGAAAATATTTGGATGTGTAATTAATGACGAGATGCTTGGATGGATTCATATCGGCATGTCGACTTCCTAAATAGTCATGATTAGCCGGCGATACAACTTTGCATATTAAAGGCATGGGGAGCATTGCTTGGCGTATTATGCTCGAAATACAATATTGAAATTATAATGGCGTACAACATGACTGAAGCCACCTGATTGGATCGTATCTTCAAACAAAACGCGCAACATGTCTGAAAGCCTGCGTCTTCACATCACTCACAGATTGTGCCACGTGGATCAACTCAGCTGTTCTTGAATGTCACGTTGTGGAAGATAAATCAACGGAAAAGACTGTAGGTTGGTCTCAGTTAGATGAAATATCGGTGCAGCAGCTTTTGTTGAATGTCTGGTGAGCCTTGTTGTCACATAAAGGGAGGAAACGGTCTCCGTAACCAAAGAAGGTAGCTTGGAGTGAATGGGCATGAAGTAAAGTTATTTTGCTTGGTGATGAAAGGATGAATAGAATCAGAACATCGGTCTGATGGAAGCGACAATTATATGTTGAAATGTAGATGCCCAAGCTGATGACTTAGGACGAGCGCCGTGTTAAAGTGCGGCGTGGTTGGTTTAAGCTCCACCCCATTTTGGCGATGATTGGTCAAAGCGGTTGCTTAGTCACATCAGGGTCTCCCTTTTACGAAATCCATTTCACCGTCGGTTCTTGAGTCCTTTCACCTCATCTCGCCTTATAAACTGCACTTGGTCATGCAGTGAGATCTCGTTACACCTCAAGGATCCGATCTGGACAACCCCTGGAAATATCTTCCCGGCTCTTTCCTTTGCACCGTTGGGCCCGTATTCATATGCCGAACGTCCACTAAGTGGTCCAAGATACATATTAACCTGCTGCAATTCCTGTCACCTGCAAGGGCGGGGAACTATTTACAACAAATGCTAGTATACCAGTCATTTCTGCTCGGACGATAAAGCAAGAAATCGGTTCGATAAACACGTCCTTCGAAAATACTAGTAACCTAGTGTATATTCACACAAAACGCACTTGGCCACACGTAAGGCCTGCTTTAACCGCCGGCCCGCTTTCGTGATGGTACTCTACGCTCCATTCATAGTGGAAGTTATTTGGGGCCCGATTCGACATCGTTAAACAGCATCGACATGGACTGCCTTGTCCGCAGCCCCGCGATTAAGAGACATCCTGGTACCACGCTCTCGCACGACCAAAAACGAAATTGAATAGTCATTAAGATGCTAGTTGGTGATCAGTCTAGGCACTAAGGTAAAAGACGGTTCTTCATGGCCTTAGAGATATCCCTTCTTAGTAAAGTTCAGAATGAACCCTCTCTGCCGGTTAAAGTAGCAGTGTGCCACGTTCTTTATATTTCTCGAATGCAGCTTCTCTGAAAAGTGTTCCATCTTGTACGGGTCACTTTCGCAATCACCATGGTCAAGTTATACAGCGCTCTCGCCACGTTGGCGGTCTCTATGCTCGCGGGCTCGGTCATCGCTCATCCTGGAGACCACCCCGGTGATGACTTTGATCAACGAGCGGCCTATCTCGCGAAGCAAGAGAGGAGTGATGTTGGTCACTGTAATGCAGTGGAAAGGGAAGATGGACGTCACGAAAGGGCAATTGAGCGAAGGTCGAATATGATCGCTGCTCTTCGTCGCGAGTACAATCTCGACCATGGTAAGGTGGAACATTCTATTGACTTCTGGAAGTTACGCTAAATTATGCACAGAACCTCTTCTCAGTGCTCGAGATATCAAAGGAGTCTTGGGTAAAGATCACAAGTCCAGTCAACCCTATGATGCGAGCACGCCCTCAACCACTGTGTTCGGTTCAAATTCGACATGTCTTCTTTCCCCCGAGATTTACGAAGGCCCCTATTGTATGAGATTCCTATATCCAAGTCATTTAATCATCCCCCTAACACCACGCAGATGTTCAAGGCGAGTACTTGCGTCAAAACGTCACTGACAAAGAAGTCGGTGTGAAGAATACTTTGGAAATCCAAATTGTCGACAAATCGACCTGCAAACCCATCCCTGGAGCATTCGTTGAAATTTGGTCTTGCAATTCCACAGTGAGTAACTTTCTTTCACTGGCCGGTTATTGTTAACGCTACTTTAGGGTATTTACGGCGGCATTGTAAATGCGCAAAACGGCAACGTGAATGATTTGAAAAACATCAACAACACCGCTCTTCGAGGTGTTCAAAAGACAGATGATAACGGTGTCGTCACTTTCAACACTTTGGTTCCAGGACACTATATTGGTCGTGCGAACCACATCCATGGTATGTCTATCAATGATCGCTATCTTTATTGCGTTTGATAAGACTAACTTAATATATTTAGTTGTCGTACACATCGGTGCCACTCTCCTTCCCAACAACACTCTCTCCGGCGGCACACTATCGCACGTTGGGCAAACATACTTCGACCAATCATTCCTTGACCAAGTAGAGAAGCTCGCACCATACAACACCAACAGACAAGCTCGAACCTCGAACAGTGTTGATTCATGGATGCAACAAGGTGCCGCAACTGGCGATGATCCAGTCTGGAATTATGTTCTCCTCGGCAAGGCCGTAGGTGATGGAATCTTCAGCTGGATCACCATGGGCGTGGATCAAGCCGCACAACGAACAATCACTCCCGCTACCTTCTTTGGGGCCGGTGGTGGAGTCAAGAACCCTAATGCTGGAAGTGGTATGTACTGACGATTTTATTTCTTCACTGTCGTGCTGAATATAGGGAATGTAACTGACACATGCATAGGATTCCCTGGATTCCCTGGCGGCTGGCCTGGAGGCTTCCCAGGTGGTACTCGCCCACCAACCGCGGATGCTGAGTAAACATTATCTTGGAGAAGGAAGTAAAATATTTTAGTTGATACAGATCGCATGTTTCATGTACAGTTCACAAACTCTTTTTGTTGGAAAAGCATGCAATAGTGAATTATCCCCGAATTGCTACGGGATTCACTCAAGTTCGTAAGATACACCGTGAATATCAATGTCTATTGATTGTGGAATATAGGCGCATATCACGAGCCTATTTGACTCTTTATATTTCTAGATTTTCGCATGATACATTGCATTATCACACTCCCCAGTCTCAAAAATCTCACTCCCATGCCAAACTCTCCGTCATTTCTCCAAGCTCAGATGAAGGCGAAATCCCATATCCTAGGTAATTAGCCATGGTATTATGAACAAACAAACGAGGTGCAAGGACATGCTATGAAAAATACATTTGTCTATGCTCTATCTAGGCATTCTGGAACCTTGTTTTCGGGAGGGAACGTATAATTCCAGACCCAGCTGAAAAGTCATTCTACACTGAATCAGCATGAACTAATTGGACTAGCTTTCTTCCATAACATCCTCTTGTGGTATCTCAAGCGTGAATATCCTCTCCAGCCTTTCTATGAACTCCAAAGCCCATGGTCCACACGTCGTGGGGTCGATAAATTTCGCCATTTCGATGTATCTCTCCTTGAACACCACCCACGCGTCGTACTCATCCGGTAAAGGAAAATTCTTGCTCAAGATAAAGCACGTCACGGCTTTGTCAATACTCGCAGACATGTCGTCACCATCAAGTAATGTCAGCGGAGCGCAATCGTCGAAATCTAGGAGCCAGAGGTGCACACGATCTTGGCCGAACCAATCCGTGTTCTGGAGATCCGTGACTAAGTCCCAAGTCGACGTGGGATTCGGAAATTGACTGAGCATCTGATCGCTAAAAGGCCTCCAATTGTTACTAGGATTGATGCCAATGCTACCAAGAAGGAATTTGACGCCGAATCCATCGCAATTAATTGCAAAATGTAGGACAGCCAAAGCCTCCGCCATGGTCCTAGCAAGAGGACTCATTTTAAGTCCCAAGTCTTCCAGATCGTTGAGCCACAAAGGAATTTGCGGCGGTGAAATCGTCCGATCGGATCCTGGAGGTCGAGAGCGACATATCAGCTCTGCCAAAAATCTGCTGCCGGCATTTATGTTGGGCGGCGTTGTTTCCATTTTGTGCTCGAATAAATCGAGGATCTTTTCACAATGCCTTTGTAACAACGGATCCACGCGCTCCGTGCACAAGACATCGCACGCGTTGAGGGAAATTGGAAATTTTTCACCGTGTTCTTCCCAAAAATGGGCATCATCACCAGTAGTGTACCACCAGCATCGTGGGACTAGAAAGCTGTGTTTAAAGTTGTCTGGAGATTCGTATAATTGTTCGTTTAGACGGGTGAGGATCATATATTCCGTCCATAACCCGCTCCGTCCAGAGTTCATTTCCCTCTCGCATTTGAGCATTTTGTGTTCTACTCTCAAGATGGTGTTGAACTCCGAGGACATAATTGTTTCAAACTCGGACGTCATTTTGGTTCTTTGTTGTGAGGACTCTCAATGCGGAGGAATGTAAAGTTGGATTGATGTTAATGTAGACTGGGATGAAGTGGTGGTAGAAGTGATGGTTCAAAGTGATGGTTCAAAGTGATGGTTCAAAGCGATGGTTCAAAGTAGTGGATGAAAGTGGTGGATGCAAGTGGTGGATGAAAGTGACGAACTCACTGCCCAAGATTAGTCCCATTGATACAATCAAAGAGCTCTTTCCGAAATTTATAGGGAACTCACGCAGTCGTTAATCGATGGCAGTGACACCTGCACGGTTTCTGATCCCTTTTGGAAGGCACTGTGGATGTCATCTTGAAAGCCGAAGAGTACTTACCTGCCAACGTAAGCCACACAATATAGTTTCAATTATGAAAGTACTTTGAATTAGGTATTTACGCTTGCTGATTCTAGCATAACATTGTCATTTCACTGTCTCATTCATTTGAAGAGATGATTCGACTTCCGTTAATGGAACATGACATGATGCTCATAACAATACATCATGAACGATCTATGATTGTTAAGTATGTAAAGACAATATAATTGGGTATATAGCAAGAAAGATCATCACAAAGAGCGTAGCATTAAGATATAGTTTAGCGATAAGAATCGGACGAATGGTATGGAGTAGAAACCAGAACTATTCATCTAATAATGTAGTCGCAACTCCCTAAGGTTAGGGAATCTTCCATGGTAAGACCTAACATCGGAGTATCACGACACTATTCCATGACGATATACCATGAGCAATTTACAATACTATCTTCATCACATCTAAAATTCCCAGGTTAATCTTTCAGCCTTAAATACGCCTGAATATCAAGACACAGGAATGGCCTATCTAACTCGGTTAGCACGAGAATCTGCGCCACACCCAAGCCTCTCTTTCCCATTCGTCGCCCACCCACACCTGCAACCTTCTCACAACATCAGCTCTGTACCAGCCAGGCTGCAGCTCACAGTCTCAGAAACCGCAGCCTTGAAATATGGCTTCTCCATCATTTCGCACCACTCAAGCTTCCTTCACATCCTCAGCTAACTCTCGCACTTAACATGCCATGTCCGTTGGCTTCGGCTTCTCAGTCGGCGACTTCCTCGCAGCTCTCAAGCTCGTCGGAACAGTGATAGATGCCTTACGTGAAAGCGGATCTTCAGGCACTCAGTACCGCGAATTAATCGACGAACTCTATACCCTTGAGACAGCCTTGCTTCGCGTCAAACGTGTAGAGCTCGATGAATCTCAGAATGCGGAGCGGATTGCGTTATGTCAGGCGGCTTCACAATGTCAACGGACGATCGATGAGTTCTGGGGAAAGATCGAGAAGTACCAGCCACATTTGAGGAAAGGAGGTTCGGGGGATGGATACAGGCACAAATTGAAGGATGGCTGGATGAAGGTGAAGTGGACGGTTTGTAAGAGCGAGGACGTTGAGGCGTTCAAAGCAGCATTGAGAGGCCACACAGGAAGCATTGAGGTCTTACTACTAACGGTGCAAATGAATAGCTCGTCCATACGCGCCAAGAAGCAAGTCCAGCAGCATAAGAGTTTGGCAACGAAGATACAGGCCGTATCAGGTCAATGGATGGCTGCGTTCACGGAGAACGTTTCCACCTGCGTAAACCAAGGGAAACAACTTCTGGATACTACAACCCAAATTCTCAGATTGAATATCACGGTCTTCCAAATGATCATAGATATACACAAGATTCTAACCCGGATCGGTCCCCAAATCGATAGGCAGCAGCCTGTTTATCTCATTGATGCGTATGGAAAGTCAGCACCCTTTCACCTTGAATTCGTAAGGTCCGCTGAGGCTCTCGTTGCTATTTTCAAAGTAAACTTCAAGGCATCAAAGACTGGGCCCGAAAAGATTGAGCGTGGCGAATTTGTTATAGAGGAGTCCGGTACCCATAAGCTTATCAATCTCCAAGAGAACTGGGATCTGTGCTTCTTTCCTGGGCAAAAGGTTGCTATGAGCATGGTATTTCCTGCCATCGCATCGGTTTCACAATCATGCTGTCCGTTATGTCGGGCAGAGAATCCAGGTGCCGCGGATCAGGAAACAGTCTGGTAAGCTATCCTTTTAATATCTTGGGGCTTATCATGTTTGACTATCTTTCATTTCACAACTGATTTGGTGATCATATAGCAAACAATGTGGTATGACCTACCGTAGAGTTGAGGACGTGTCACTAGCCAACCATGAACCCTTGGTTCCAGACCCGCCAAACGAGGAGATGGATTTGGGTTCACCTCTATCTCAAATTATGCCGGAGGTATTACCTGTAATGAAGCAAAAGCGGAAGATGCCTGCCGATTTCGATACCATTGGTAATTTCCGTAGGGTGCGTATCATCGAGTTTAATGTTGAAAAAAAAGGGAGAGATAGGATATACGATATATGGATATGCTGCACATGCGGGTCTGTAAATTTCGAACATCTTTCTCCGTACTGCTGTGTTGGTTGTGGTCACTACAAGGATGACGGCTGTCAATATCCTACATGACACGGACTTGGAGTACTCCAAGAGGTTTAGAGGTTCAAGATATTCACATTATTGTCTTCAGGCGGATCAAGATCATTGATATACATAGCTAGTGATTGAATAGATAGGCAATGAGACTCGCATGAGTCTAACATAGGAAATATAGATAGCTAGATAGTAAAATTGAAGCTTCGTTGAAGATTGTAAGCAAAGAAGAAAAGAAAAGTTTAGGGGAAAAGAAAGATGGTAAAAGGGTTTGAAAAGAGAAAATGTTAGGCAGTTTGACATCCTATGGTGCCCCGAAAAAGGGGTTAAAAACTATCGTAAGTGGGGGAGAAAAGAAGAGAAACGCCACTCTATCTTGATATGGGTATAAAGAAAATCACAAGGACCATGGCTCCCAGAAACATTACCAGACCCGGAAATATAATACAACCCCCCAACACACACACACACACACACACACACA